>MU895123.1:0-12769 GCA_036418205.1 Ostertagia ostertagi
TTAGGGATGGCTGGAATTCCCCTTTTATTCGGTAAGATAAATCACCTTCAGGTTACCCGAGCGTTTCACTCTTCCGGTAAAGGTCATGTGGTACTGTACCCTTAGTGAGTATGAGGGCCCTGGCCCAAACATGAGCCAATGTCTGCAAGTTGATGTATATTTCTAGCTCCCAATTATCCTCCTTTACAGTCCCGTGGTCGTTGGTATGGCGTGTGCAAGGGAAGTTCCCCAGAGGTGATGATTTAACACCCTTCCCTGAGGTTCTGGATGGATACGGTACATTTTCGGTGGAACTGATCCGGGGCAAACGACCTGCAGCTCCGGTAGTTTCTGGACTGAACCCTGCCTAAGCTAGCAACCTTCAATACCATGGGGTTGCCTGATAGTAGCGGACACTTTTGAGAGACTAAGAAAAAAGCCCTCAGTTATGCATTGGATGACTTTTCTAAGTCCTTCCTCCAGTCAAAATGCGCCTTAATCACTACCAAGATTTTGAATGAAAGCCGGATGTATGGCGCATTCGAAAATTATAATAGTTGCTCTCGGTGGTTTGTTGACTATTTTGAGTGTGCACCTTTGTGCACACGAGTCCAGGCGAGTGTGTCAGATAGCTAAATAAAGTAACGAGTTGGCGAAACCAGTTTGTGACCATGTCTAGCAATTTTCGACGATTTGGCTGTCACACTCGATGTTGTTAAGTGGAACAAATGAATTCATTACTGGAAATGGTTCCGTGAGTGATTTTCATCCTATAGAACCAATTACAATACCTCTTACTAATCGACCAACCTTGGATTTAGATGGGGTAGAGAGTGTCAAACAGCGCCATGTGTCGGGGTACCCCCCAGGAGGCCCGTCGCGCGGCAAGAAGGCAAAGTCAGCGGACGAGTCGCGCGCGTACTATAGGGATTTCGCGTCAAGTTAAATAGAGTGTCCCATTGCACGTCCTACATCGCACACCACGCGCTGCAACTCGTCCGCCGACTCTGCCTTCTTGCCGCGCGACGGGCCTCCTGGGGGGACCCCATGTGTCGCGCCCATGATCCGGGGATCAAATCCCTCACCGAGGCTTACCGTACCTTCCATTTCACCACCAAGGCTCGCGTGATTGGAAACAGATTGGTCTGGAAGGATAAGAATTTTTTGGGTCAGTTAAATTAAAAGAAGCACGTAATCTCTCAGGAGAAAGAGCAGTTAACGATCGCACGAACGTGTCCAAAAACCATCAGCCCATTTTTTTTGTGATAACTAAAGGTCCCATTTCTACCTCAATTCTGCGAGCTTTCTGATTTTTAGCGCTATCGCAAAATACGAGGGGGGCACAATGTGGCTCCGGATGGCCCGCCCGTAACATTGCATCAGAATCACGGAAACTTTCAGTTTTGGAACTGAGCTCTGGAGGAGAAGAAGGAACGTCAGGCCTAGTCCTAGTGGCCTTCCGACAGACCCGCCCCCCCCCCCCATGGGCAACCATTGCGTCTTGGATAGCTTCTTAATGCCCAGGACGGGCAGGAACTTCGGGCAAAATAGAAGTTGCTTCTACACTCTGGAGCCTGTCCTTCCTGCCTAAAGGCTTAATCCTGTTTTTAACAAAGACGGAGATGTTTTTTACCCGATTTTAAATGCATTTCCACCACTATGCCCCGTATCTTGCGATTGCGCTGATTTTTTGCTTCGTACGTCGCATTCCAATTAGATATTCTTTTGGCTAGAATGGGCAATTGGAATTTAGGTATCTGTATCAAGAACAATCAACTCTCATCTGACTTTTTCAGCGCAATATCCGAATCTCCTAGTCTCCCTATCAATACATATCTTTTTCATGGCGTACATCATCAATGACTTTCCATCATTATATGCCTAATCTCCTCATCCTTATTAACGCAGCCTTACTGCCTTTTTTGTACCGTGTACTGTTTGGGAACTTTAACAAATATTACGGGTCATGGCATGTTCTCTTTCTGCCATTTCAGCTAAGATTTGCATCAACTTGTTTTGTGTACCCCCCAACCCCACCGCTGACAGGCTCAGACACTGGCTTGTACATCTTCTGACCCCGCAAGCCGTTTGCATTCGAAAAATTGACCCTCCATACAATACATGGCGCAACCGAGCACCCATCTGGTCATTCAAGTGGAAAGCTTAGTCATTTTTGAACTGATCAACTATAGAAGGATTGGGGAGGGCTTTTTTATGCCTTCTATTGTTAAAGCAACAGTTCAGGGAGGGTCCGAAAATTTCAATGCCACTACTACTGAGGGATACACGAGCCCTAGTGAAGAACATATGCAGTGGAAATAATAAACGAACTTACCTCAGAAACTCAAAAACAGGGTGGAAAGTCCCTCAAACATGGGTGTTCTTGGGGATTTCCCCAATCCCGCCCCCTTGCCGGCCGTCATTGGACGCGTCGGCAATCGTGCTCGTTTTGGGACCACAGGGAAAATTGATTGAAAAATGGAGCGCGTTTACAGCGGGCACGTTCAGACAACTCGTCCAACGTGCGTCTTTATCCATTGCTGAGCGGCAGAGGGAGAGTACCTGTCTAAGACCCTCCCCGACGTTTTTTTCCAGTTTTTCATACATTAATCGTCTGGTTTTCATCTACAACTTCATTATTGGTGGTTTTTTCCCGCGAAACCGTTCCTGAACTGTTGCTTTAAAGAAGTTAGGCGACGTGCTCAGACTTCAGGAAACTCATCTCTTTTAGTTGGCATGTACCAACTTGGCCAGAACTGGACTGAGCTTGTGGCGATAGTGGAATCGGTATCCGTCTAGAAACTGCAAGCCCCCCCCCCCCATCTAGGATTGGTCAGTTGGTTAGAGGACCTATTGCGCTTATAAGGGTATTAAAGATGCTTGTAGTCTGAGATTAGTAAGACACCCCTCCAAAGGTGTGAATGGATCCATGCAATTGTTCCTCTGAAGATACGGAAGCTCCATTCCTAATCGAACGTTCCTGTAGTCCAATGGTTCAGAACAAAGGCGAGGAGTGCCTCCACGAGACCGATTGGAAGTCGAATGCGTGGCTTATCCGAGCCCGATCGATCAATGCGGAACAGTCTGTTTATCGTCCATAGAAAGCCTTTTGGTGCAGTCCTTGTGCAAATTCCAATCGATTGCTGAATTGTCTTCTGCACAGTCTCATCAGTTGTCGTCGCCGGGCTGTCTGTGAATCAGCTGATCGGACAGTTTTGTCTCTTCGACGATCGCATTAACATTCCACATGCGTCACACGTTGCAGTCATCGAGTCGTCGGCTGCCAAACATTGCTTCAGTTTTGTTTTCGATACAACAAAAAGCACAATGGTGCTTTTTCCATGCATGTGATTGACAACAAAAGAATAATAGAGTCGTTGTGAATGATTCAATGTATAAGGCACTGGGCTAAATGCTGCGCGGTAACCCCTAGAAAAAGAGGACTGATGGCCCAATAGCGGTTAGATGTCGCTTTTTGGACTTGCTTTCACCTGAAGGACCGTAATCCGCCGCCGAATCGCTCCGCCTGAAGGACCGCAATCCACCGCCGGATCGCTCCGCCCATCGCCTTAGTACTTGTTCTTTGTGAGCGCAGCGGTCCGCGGTGGACTGCGGCACGTGCTGAGACTACAGTTCCTGCTGAGCTGCACTCCTACTCCTCCCCCACCCCCTATACCCTCCCAGACAGCTCTGCCCATACCTAGATGTGCCCTTTGTACCTGAATATCTCGCCTTGACAGTTCCATCAAGTACAGGGAATTAATTGTACTACTGGTCCTGCTCCCGTCTAACAAGGGAGGTCTTTCAGGGCAAGGTGCGCTTTTTGGAAACGGTTTAGTACATATTGTAGGGACGCATGTATGGACCACAAAACCATGTTTCGTTTTCGCTGAACGGTTTTAGTAGTACCAAAAAAGTGGTGAATAATACCTTGATGGTTCAATCCCCGCGGCGACTAAATTTTGCAATCAAGGTTGGCGGCCACTTGTTGGCTTCAAAATGGTCCTGACGATGAATTGACATCTGATTTTGATATTTAGCGCGATTTGGCACCAAACCGTAGGCGCCAACCCAAATGCAAAATTTAGTCGCCACGGGGGATCGAACCATTAACAGTACCTTCTTTTTTGGTACTGCTAAAACCGTTCAGCGAAAATGAAACATGGTTTTGCGTTCCTACATGCGTCCCTACAATATGCACAAAACCGTTTTGAAAAAGCGCACCTTGCCCTGAAAGACCTCCCTTGTAAGGTAGCGTGTTTACTGTTAAGAGCAGTCGTACTAAGTTCGTTGTTATCCCCGGCCCCCCGCCTCCCCCTTAAAGCAACAGTTCAGGGAGGGTCCGAAAATTTCAATGCCACTACTACTGAGGGATACACGAGCCCTAGTGAAGAACATATGCAGTGGAAATAATAAACGAACTTACCTCAGAAACTCAAAAACAGGGTGGAAAGTCCCTCAAACATGGGTGTTCTTGGGGATTTCCCCAATCCCGCCCCCTTGCCGGCCGTCATTGGACGCGTCGGCAATCGTGCTCGTTTTGGGACCACAGGGAAAATTGATTGAAAAATGGAGCGCGTTTACAGCGGGCACGTTCAGACAACTCGTCCAACGTGCGTCTTTATCCATTGCTGAGCGGCAGAGGGAGAGTACCTGTCTAAGACCCTCCCCGACGTTTTTTTCCAGTTTTTCATACATTAATCGTCTGGTTTTCATCTACAACTTCATTATTGGTGGTTTTTTCCCGCGAAACCGTTCCTGAACTGTTGCTTTAATTTTTTATTCAAGTCTTTTGTTGTTTCAACTTCTGTTTTTTCTTTGATAGATAATGATCTTTGCTCTTCGCGCCATAGTGGGTGGCGATGCTCTTGCTATGTATAGACTTTATGTAGAGAAGTGATTACTGTTATCTTATAAGTGTGAGAAGTACTGAGCAGAGGTACGGTAGCACATCGAAGGCTGGAAACCAGAGTCAACCCTGCGTTGCGCAGTTTTCAACGGCCACGTTGCGCATTTTCGCCCGATTAGACACCTCTCTTGCGCGAACATTCACACTCGCATGCTCGAGCCGTCTGTGTCTCCGCCCATACAGCGTGCGTTGAGGATCTCTCAATGAGACCGTGCGAAAAGGCCGCAAACGCAGGTGTTGACTCTGGTGAACCCTGAGCTGCGTGAAATTTCCGCAAGGCGAGAACAATTGGTTACTTATAAAACGCGATAATTTTCTTCACTTTCGCGATAGTTATAAACAATGCATTTTATTGTTTCCTATTTCTGTCTTTCGGATAGGGGTGTACAGGGTGGTCCAAAATTATGAGGACCGCGTGCGCGCGCAGTCATATCCACTTTTTTCCGTATCGCTCCATTTTCATCTCGTTTTCTGTGCACTATGTGAAAGGGTACAATGTCTTCTTCCTAATGAAACCAAATTTCATGAAGTTCTCAAAACTAGTGAAATAACTACTTCACTTTGAGTCAGTCCTCAAATTGAACTCACTAGGGGCTCTGGCACGTTACATCTAGCAGCAGTCTAACCTATCAGAGAAGCCCTTATGAGCAACAGTTCAACTCTTCAATAAGTTTTGGAACACCACAGATGGAAAATGAAAAAAAGGGGACGCGTAATGAAAAAATTCATGTCTGAAAACTCAGCCAGACACTCTAAAGACTCCACATCTGTAGTGGATAGAAAGCACACGAGTAGTCTACTTAGAACTTCTTACAGGAAGAGACCAAGAATAAAGCAAAAATCCTCCAAAAAGCGATTTTTCGAGTTCGTTGCTTTCGAAGAATTGTTACAATGGAACCATCCACCTAATAGCTCTAGATTTCTGTATTTCACACCCTGGATGCAAGCGCAAATAAATGCAACACAAAAGTTTGATTCCCTGAAGAAGGCAGAGCAGAAGGCCTGGAAACATTTGGACACGCCTTAGTTGCGTGCCACCGCACGCGCCATCCCCCTCATCCGAAGGCTCGTGTTAACGGGGGAAGTGGCAGATCTCAATTCTATTCTGGAATTACTTTGAGGTAAGAGTTACAATACTTCCCAGAAGTTGGTTTGTTCCATCAAGCTACTATGCGTTTTTAACGACACAATGTCTTGGTCCTCATAATTTTGGACCACCCTGTACATCGGGGAGGATTCTCAACGGCACGTCGAGGATTTTCGCCTGATCAGTTACGCATCTCTCCGCGCCGACATTCACACTCGCCGTGCGCGAGCGTCTGTGCTCTCCGCGATTATATTCACTCTCGGCACTACTCTCGCACAGTACTGAGCCATGGTCGAGGACCGTGGCTTCTTGACCGTTATTCACCCTGCTGCAATAGTTAGAATCGAGTCCGCTCGGGCTAACCACACCCGGTATCGTAGATAATCGCTTATTGTTTACTATACCCTAAAGTATGTGAACATTAATCTCGATCATACGTGATAACAATGATGCATGCATAATCACAAGTGTCTGCGATCGAGGGGAAGTCAAATACATGGCGTATACCAGAATATTGACCCACGGTGGTCAATCTCCTCTTTTTAAAACATATAAATGTGTTCTTTCAATAGTTGGTAGTTGGTACTAACTTTGGTGGCCCAATTTGCTCTCATCAAAATAGATTTATGAGATTCATTATCCTCCATGGCTCCAATTTGATCCCTTCAGCGGGACGAAAATTATGGTTGGTTTTTGGCCAGCTAATTTTTTCCCACATGCGCTATCTGCAAAATGGTCTCGTTAAGTAATCCCATTTCAGGGGCTTCACTCTACAGTAACCCTTTAACTCCTCAAAGTTGCACGTGCTTCACTTTCATGTATCAGAACCGGACCTAAAGGCACATACTCTCATTTCTTTAATCGCTGCAACAAGAAGTTTTAATCGCTCATTTGGCTCATGTTTTGCAGCAAAAACCTTGTTGCTGTAACCATTTGAACTTTACAATGGTAAATTTTTGATAGAGAGCTCCGGGATAATTTTTGGGAACCCTGAACTATTTCAGTTTCGCGCTTTTCTGTCAACCACGTCAGGAAGACCCGCCTCGGGTGTTATATTGTCCAGATGTGCACTCAGAGTGCTACCATGATTTTTCATGCCAATAGCAGTGTTTGACATTATTAATGGCTCCTTTCCACCCACCTCTTGAGCGTGAAATTTATGGTTTCCAAATAAATGGGTATTAGAGTCAGCCACGGTGGAAACTAATAAGAGGTTAGGGTTCCCATGAATGGAGGGAGGTTTGAGAAACCTCCATTTTTGCCGCGGAATATGCTATCTGACATGTGCTAAATGAAATTGAAGGATGAAGCACGCGTATGTTTCGATCTGACGGATGCGCACGGCGTTACTGCTCAGGTTGTGTTAGTATTTTTGACACGATTTGGCCCTCACAATGATTTGCTGGGCCGGCCGATCCAGGCAATCGTGGTATCCATCAACAGATCCGATGAGGCCTTGGTTGAAGCCCAGGGTGCACGAATCAAGAAGTGGTTCCTTCGACCGGATGCGTTGTAGGCAACATCCACTTGCCATTACGTCAACTCTGATGGTGTAAAGTTGCTATTTATTTATTTATTTATTTATTTATTTATTTATTTATTTATTTATTTATTTATTTATTTATTTATTCTGGCGGAAGTGGTGTAGTGGCAAGTGGCACGCTCACACGCGTGCGGTCTGGGGATCAAATCCTGGGTCGTGAGTCGCCCGGGCCAACCAAGCCTTCCATCTCCGGGGTCGGTTAATTGGTACCAGACTTGTCTGGGAGGATAAAAACACTGACTTGTACATCGGCTGGCCCCCGCAAGTCATTGTATAGGCCACATCGCATTCAAACGCCACTACGAATGTACAAATGGAAGTAGAATGCGTGCCGCATCCCAAAAAGGGATTGATCAACGGCAAATGCTTTATCCTTTATCCTTTTTATTTATTTGTCGATTATTTATTTGTTCTTATTTATTTATTTATCAATCACAAGCAAAAATATGGCACAATGCAATCACTTATTTCACAACCAATTAACTTCACTTCAAATGGTCTAAGGAGAAAGGTTTTCTCTTTCTAACTGAGAAAAGCACATTAGAACGTAAGTGTTGAGCTGATTGGAGAACAGGATGTTCTACATGGTTTTTTACTCGTAGACTGCATGAGAGCTTCCAAATATGTATATTAGAACCACGAGCCACCGAGCCCTGAAAATGCCGAGGCCGCAGCACAACAGGGGCGGGTGCTATAGGCACCTCTTTGATCTAAACACGAACCCCAGGAGCTGGCTCGGGGGCGCTTACGAAGGCTGTCTACGGGTGCGCATAAGCGTGGTTGACGTCAATTCAGTTCAACATTGTTGTGAAAAATTGCGGCCTATAAGCGGGTAAACTAGTAAATGACATACTGACTATTGGGTAATATAGCAAGACATAGGTTTTTTATTCAATTTTATAATTCTGTCAATTCCATCTGATCTTCCTAATTTTACTTACTGCTATTATTTTTGTTATTATTTTATTATTTGTTCTTCGTTTTTGAAAATTTATTTCGCCTCATTTCTATTAATAGGTTTTACTATTTATTTTATTTTGCTTGATGATCTCTTATTACTTTATTATTTTATTTATTAGCTACTGTTTTCATACAACTGAGTTACAATTCAGTTCTTTCTGTTATTGAGAACTATTGTTCCTGATCTTGCCTTTCTGGGAGTTAGTCGATCCAGATTTGGGATGCGCCATTCACCTCGTTTTCTATCAGATTGGTGGAATATTCTGATCCTGTCCGTCCTACCGAACGACAAGCCCAGTTCAGTTGTTGTAGAAGTCAGTGTATTCTCCTGTCCTTCTAAGCAACCCCGGAATGATTAATAGACTTCAAAGGAATACCTAACCTTTGATCTCTCACTGTTCTTTTGATGCCAGCTGATCCAAGATTTTGGGTAATATCACCATTTCCATTCAAGGAAATCTTTCTCGGAAAATCATGATTCTATTTCACCCATAAATCACTGGCTTGAGACCCATCGTTCACGATAAGAACGAAAAGAACAAAAAATTGCATTTGTTTGGTAAACAATTCGAAAAACGGAAGGACTGCTACGCGTTCAAATTCCCGCCGGACATCTGTCACAAATGCTGGCGGCGGGAACGCTTCCACTTGGTTCTCGGAGTGCTGTCACTAGAAACTCTTTTTGACCTTTTGACTTATTGCACTAACATCTCACACTTCTACTGCATCCTATTCTATCGATCGTTTGTCTCTATTCTCCAAAATTCTGCTGCATCCTATTCCATTGTTCGTTTCGTCTCTTTTTCTCTAAAAACGCTTTAACCCGATTCTTTCAATGCGTCCCCTAAAACGTTCACCTCTTCCAAGGCGCACTTTTTCCCGCCTTTGGCGCCGCGCAGACTACCTTCGACTGTCCATGAAGTGTGGTTTTCGTAAGTTTGTTTCTCTCCAAAAACTGAAATCTTCGTTCGTGAGACTTTGTACGTTTGTCTTATTCAGCTGATCACAACTTGAATATTGATGTTGGGAAAGAATGCAAGAATTTTCTGGCAAGGATTCATTGTAATAAGCAATGGTCTATGCCAATTATGCATTCAAATGATATTTTTAATTTGAGGCATGGGTGGAATGCGTGGCGTATCCCCAAGGTAGATCTTCATAACCCGTTTTTCCACTATTATTGATATGTGTAGTGGTAAAACTTGTGCTACTCTCTGAAATGTTTCTTCAGTTCTCCCATATTTCAAGAACCAACAATTGCTTTTTCGTGGTTGATAAATTACATCCGCTGGTCACTTTCCGATTGAAGCAATTCTGCACGCACGAGAACTTCATTACTTTATCTCCTATAGATCAGCGGCTGCCAATGCTGCATCTTAAGGACTTAGTGAACTTGCCTTGTCGAATCATCACAAAAGTTGTGGTCGTGTTTTCCGCACCGCTGCACTTTTCTTGGGAAAAGGCCTCGACCACAAATCCTGGACCTTTCCTGAGATATTCATCACTCACGATAGGAGCGCAAGTTGCTTTTTTCCAGTAAGCAGTCATGCAAATTCGGACAACTATAACTAATTCCAATTCCTGCAGGTTAAACTGTACAAATGCTTTCTACGGACCCATGGCACTTGTTTCTCGAAGGCCGTTCATTAGAATTTTTTGGTTCCTCACCTGTTTCACTATTTTATCGCACTATGGTCTATCACTCCGAAACCCATTGCCCCTGCACTTCGGATCGGGAAGCTTAGATTCGATTCGTTCAGACAACGCACTTCTAATACGCGACCGCCCCACCACGTACTTTGGTCCGCGGACCCTTGACTCCGCCCAAGTGTCCGTGGATTGCCCACAGAGCGTGCTTTATCAAGGCTTGTTTCCCTTTCTTCGGACATTGAATTCTACGCATGGAACTTCATACGTTGCAACTAGTGGTCACACATCGTGTATATATTTATGTTGTGATAAAATACGGCATTTTTTTTGCAATTTTCTAACATCTAGTCTACATTTGATATCTATTGCTGTGGAATTTTCGCAAAATATCCGTGCTAGTCTCGCTGTTTTCTTTGGGACGCGCCATACCCCTGCTCCTCCTCCCCTTTTCACAAGACTGTAAGACTGCAAATTGGATATATCTAAATAAGCGAGTCTCACCGCCTTCATTACTTCTAAAACACATTCACATGGCATAATTCGGTGCCGAGAATGTTATCACTGCGTTGTTGTCCTCAATAAAAAACGGTTTGGTACTCATGTCGACTGAAAGCAAAGCAAGCAGCTGTATTGTGGAACACCTTATTCCATGGCTTCAGTTCAAGGAACACTTTTCCGGGCTGCATTCGCTGTCGCGGCACTCTGTCTTGATCGACTCCTGATTTGTAGTGTTTACTTTTTTTGTCAGTTACGTCAATGACTCTAGAGCAATCGATGTGCTTATCGTCTCCCTAGCCTGTAACATATCTCGATCGATCCGATACCGTTAGGTGGTTTCACTAAGATATAATGGAAATTGTCTTCAGTATTGTGGAGGCGTTTGAGCGGGCAAGTCACATTTGTTTTGACTTTTTCAGGCTCTGACGAAGGCGAAGAAGCCGAAACGTTAGCCTAATAAAGTTACCTAATCTTGGACGGCTACAATCAAGCAAATTCATCGAAACTATGCCGAAATTAAAATAACATCGGTCCTGGGCGATGTTACTTATATTTTGCTCTCGGAATCCTCAATCAATGCCCTTGGAAATTGCATGGTTTTCTCTCGTTTTAGCCATTTATTCCCAATTTTCCATTTGTTCCGAGGATTGCAACGTAGATTAGAAAAAGCCAGAACCAGTCGTCTCGGTGAAAGAATTACATAGGAGAAGTAAAAGTATTTGTAAATTGGAAGAAAAATTGTGAAGTTTGGAGTGCACTAAAAATGGAAGGAATGCTATCGCAGCCATTGCTATCGAAGAACTCTTCTCATCTTCCGCTCCTCCACCTGCTACTTCTCGATTCGTAGGGTCAATGTTGTGAATTTGGACGAGACGTGCCAATCTTTAACCCCCTTTTTTTTGTGGGCGGGGGGGAAGGGCGGTGGGAGGAAGCGGGGGGGGAGGTGGCGTTGGTTGTTATCGTGAATCGCCCATTGGATCGCTCAATCTTGAGTTCCACCTCTACCTTCAATAGCCGAACTGATATTAAACAGGTGCAGAGTGTTCAGTAGCGCCAATATCCTGCACAACGAGGGACTGAATTGGAAACATGCCAAACAATCCTTCCATTGTTTTGTTCCGATATCGAATCTTGTTGAAAATAACACAGGCTTGGACATGAGTCGTTTTGCAGAAGTCCTTGTATTCCGCATTCAAACATCACTACGGTATTCAGTGAAGGTCGAATGCATGGCGCACCCTAACAGCGAATGGCTCACATTTCGTGTTTTTTCTTGTATTCTTACCATCCTTGTCAGTTTCATTTTCGAATGGGCTGAATTGAATTTCGCTTCACTTTTCGAGTGGCTTCGAACGTGTTTCGAGCATAAAGAAACCCAATCCCCAGTCCTATAAACACCACAGTAAAGAGCAATGCTCATCCCATGCTAGCAGTAACACGTTTGAAGATCTATTTGGCTAATTTTTAGTCCTAGAAGACAGCGTCCAAATAACTGTTCTCCTTCGGGTTTTCCTTATTGAGTCGGATGCATGGCGTACCCAGTAACCTGCACTGTTGTTCTTAGTTGTTAGCGACTGAAAGAGCGCTTTTATCCTCCTTCTTTCAGCGGATTCCATGGAATGTGAGACATATGCGACTCTATGACCTGTCCAGGTAGTCCCAATAATGAGTCTAATTGTAAGACGGGATGCCGAAAACTACAGATCAAACCCCGTTTAGGGCCGAAGTTTTGCTATCATATTACTGGCTAATATCTTCTGGAGCTCTCCACGAGGTTGTTAAGTAGACTTTATTGGCTTACGTTTCGGCGGGGTCGCCTTCTTCAGAGCCTGAAAGGATCGAAGCAATTTATGACTACCCGACCAAACGCCTCCACTATCCTACTGAAATCCGAGAGCTACGCAGAAGGTATCACCACCAACAAATCATGCCGAGGTTCTTGCAAAGCTGTAAATGGCAAGTTCTGCTAACAGCTTTGCCGCAAAGTGACTATTTGTAATAAGTTTGGTTGCTATTCGATCTACCCTAAGAACACAATTACCAATGAAAAGCAATCCTATACATGCCGGGGGGGGGGCAATAAAAAAACGACATTCTGTCTCCACATTCAAACCGATTCAATCACACTCTGCTTGATTCCAAC
>MU895127.1:0-18449 GCA_036418205.1 Ostertagia ostertagi
GCACCTGCTATGGTACGTATACCATGAAAAGCTGAGTTGGAATGAAATGGTGCCCCGGTAGCGTAACTGGTAGCGCACTTGCCCGGAAAGCGAGAGGTGCGGGTTCTAGTCCCGCCTGGGGCGAAAGTTTTGTTCACAACCCAGCATTCTTGTTTAACTATAATATTATTTATTAAAAAAGTACGACAGTAGACTGCATAGCGCCCTATATAGCCTTCAGTGCCTTACAGCTGTTTTTACCTAATTGTCGCGATATGACTTATAATTGAACTGAAAATGTCCTTGAATAATCCGGCCTAAGGGTTGAGCTGTTAAATGAACTGTCCATTCGATAGCAGATAGTTTTCTGTTTCTATTGTTATCCCATCAGTCAGCTTCTCATTCTTTTTCGATTCTACAGTAATCTTACAAAGGCAAAACAAGAATGCATTGCTATGGTAGAGCGAGTCTTTATTTGTCTTTCTAATGGAGTCTTGCGGTGACGATCCGGTCCTCATCGACTCAGTGAAGCCACTTCCACTTACGGTACGGGTTGCGCGGCGCCTCAATAGCTTCATAAGAGTGGGGTGCCGGTGGCGATACCTGAAAAATACATCTCAGAACTGGTTATTCAGTGAATCCAGATGTCTATGTGAAAGTGGGCTCTAGCGAAGCCAATTACTGCCTGTCTTGAGGGATTCAGTGGTCATCGAAGAACTGGGTTGCCATGTTTTTGACACCTGATACCAGAAGAAGGGCTGCCTAGAAGGTACTCCCCTCTCCCTAGCAGTTCGCGTGAACATGTACTGTCTCACGGGCACCGTGGGATCGTCCGCCTACAACAAGCCCTCAGCCCCATTTGAGAACGTTGAGCTTTCCAGAGCTCTGATGATTCAGGTCGCCCTCCACCTCAGCGAAGGTCAGATTGCTATGGAAAGTTTTAGTAGTTAGAAGTCGATTCCTAATACAAAAATCCTCTATAGATCTTGTCACAACTATTTTATCCTTCAACTTCAACAACTACGAGTTCAATCAGGAAATCAGAACAGCTTATCATAAAAGCCTCACATGCACTGCTGCTGGAGGAGTATCGTAACCCACAGGTGGTGCTGGTGGAGCCACGGTTGTCTTTGGCTTGTCGGCATATCGGTTGACACCCAGACTACGTTCTGGGCATTTACAGTAGTTTGCATCCGGTCCAGGTTGTCCTGAAAGGAGTGGACTGTTACACTGTGTCAAGACCTTCGTATAGTTACTCACCAGGTGCTCCCATAATACCCTGCTGTCCAGGTTCTCCGGGCATTCCAGGTGATCCAGCCGGTCCTGCTGGTCCGACCTCGCCTTAAATAATGAATTGGGAGCTTTCACGATTTGCTGATGGTCTTCCGACCTCTTGGACTGCTACTTTGATAAGACCTGTGAAAATGTCTGTCAAATGGCCCCTACTTCTTACTCAATCTACATATGTGCAGCTGATCTCCTCTTTCTGCCTGTTTTCTGGCTGTATTTCTATCCATCAGCATCCAATGCTCTTCTCTTGACCCCCTCCTGCCTCTCTTGTACTCCTTCCTGTTAAGTTTTGTCTTTGTAAGCTAAATTCTCATTTTATGCCCGCTTCCGCAGCGTTTACTCACACTTATTCCGTGCACCGCAATGTCTTTCTGCCTATCCTCTCTTTGTTATACTGTGCTGTCCGTCTGTCCGTCGCATCTCCTTTGGCATGTAGCGTCTCTGTCTGTCCTCTCAGGTCGCTCGGCTTGATCTTCTGTCCTGTCTGTCTGCTCTCTATCTGCCTAAACTGCCTATCGGTCTATTCATGTTAGCAGGTCTCCACAGATCCAGCCGCCCTTTCTCTACCCATCCCTTAACATGCCTGATCATACTTTTCTCTTTACTCCTATTGCATATCATGGAGCCATTCCGCAGTAACGCATGTCCCAGCTGCTTATCTAAAAGTTTATCATTGATCCTTTGCCTGCTTTTCAGCACGTCTTTCGATCTGATTCTGTCTGTCTGATTTGTCTCTGTCTATGATCTGTTTTTCCTACAGTTTTCCTTCAAGTCTGACCATCTATCCAATCTCTTTTCTTCATGTGTACGTCAATCTGCATATCTTAACACCTTGACGACAGCGCGGCAACTAGGTTTGCCGCGTTTTGCACGCCGCAATGGACATTGTGGCAACTATAGTTGCCACACCCTTTACATTCAGTTTTTTCTTGAACGCGCCATTTCTTCCCAGGTTTTTTGTGTTCATTTTTTAGGCCATACCACAACATAACCAAGAACCACGCGGCTTATAGAATGACCAAATATTCTTTAGTTTGGCAGAGGTTTTTCGGACCGGACGAAAATATCCGTTCAGTTCATTCCTCATTTTCTCTTCATTAACACGAACATGTAGAAAAGAATATTAGAAGTGAGTACAAAGCTACTCGTGTGGCAAGATATGTGTTTTTACCGAAACAACCACGTCCAAAATAATTTTGAAATCACTAAAGCAAAAGTAAGTGAAACTTGCCTTTTCAATGCTGTAACACATCATTCGACCGCACTTTCACATGTGTACCTTCCAATAAGTTTGACACACCGAATATCAGTGAAAACATTTTGTCGCATCGAAGTATTGCGTATTTAAAGCTCAAAATCCACAGATTTGTTGTGAGGCGGCGGCGCTCGCAGAACCGCTCTGGTCCCACGCGGCCAAAAATGCCAAAACGCGCGATGTCGTCAACGTGTTAAGCCTATTTACTCTGCTACACTTGTAAGCCAGTGTCTTAGTGCATCACTAGTGTGACCGCCTACTGCTCTATGCGTGGATATTCAAGTGTATCAACTGTAGTGTTTCATTCTTCACTTACCATCGCTTCCACGTTGTCCGTCGCGTCCTGGATATCCAGCCGGCCCTTTCTGGCCTTGTGGTCCTGGTTCTCCCTTGTCTCCCATTGGTCCCTTGGCTCCACGAATACCTTCTCTACCGGGAGCTCCTGGTTCACCCACTTTTCCAGGCTTACCACTCTCGCCGGGAATACCAGGTTGGCCTGAAAATAAGTGAATGAGCTTACTGGAATGGATGACATGAAAGTCAAGCTTACCAGGATATCCTTCTCTGCCCGGCTCCCCAAGTCGTCCTGGAGATCCTGGAGAACCTTCCTCTCCTAGTGGTCCTGGCTCGCCAGGAGGTCCGGGTGGACCTCGAGCTCCATGTGGACAGACACGGCAGCCTTGTTGCTGAAAATGAAGTAATAACTCATGTAATAGAAGTTACAAAGCGCTTGATGCACTTGATCGAATGAATTCAGTGATTATCTCTCTACGGGAAACTTACCGAATCGATGGTGACGGGAGGGGCGATTCCGGCCAGCCCAGGTGCTCCTGGTTTTCCCGGAGATCCGGGTTCTCCATCCATGCCCTAAAACATGGCTTTCAGAAGCTTTCAACGCTGAATTTTTCCTGAAGTCTCGATAGGAAGTTATGTGTTTGCCGGTCCAAATGTTGGAATGGAAAACCAAAAGTTGACGATTTTCAGGGCAATAGTTAGATAGCTTACAGGTCTTCCAGGTTGTCCAGGTGGTCCCGGTGGGCACTGATTGTTTGCCTGGCAGTCTAAATGATGGAGGTTTCGATATTGAACTCATAAGTAGAGAAATATTTCCTACAAGAAGGTCACTTACTACAAGTGGGATTCGCTTCGACGAAAGCGTCCTTAGGTTTCATGTATGAGTTATGCAGCGCGTAGGTCTTCTTTGGTGTGCTGCCATAGGATGCTGAACTGTCGTATGTCTGAATAGAAATAGTTTCGTTCAGAAAGGGCTTTTGTAAAATTATGAAACATTTGATATGTTGCAGCAAGTATGAAAGCCCATTTATTATGGAAATACAGAAAGCTTTTATACGAAATTAATCGTTTCGTATGGTCGTTGAAAATGTTCTACATTATGAAACCAGAGTTGCTTTTCTTTTCGTCTCAACATTATTCCTATGTATATTTCCACAAAATTATTATGAATGTTAAAATTCCATTTTATTTTATAAATTTTTATTTAAAATTCTACTTTTACTGTACTTTGAACTTTTTCAAAATTTTATTCAGACTTTGAAAGTTTGTTTTATTTATAAAGTTAAAGCCCGTTCCTTGAGCCTGGATCGTACTTCAGAAAAAAAACAGATTCAAGGTGGTTCTCAGTTCCGAGAATCGTGCCACCACCAAGATCCTATCGCCGCAATCGAAAATTGCTTTCCTTTCTTGAGCTGTTTCAACTTGCGCATCTTCCCCAGAATTCCTCACCGTACATACGTGTAAGACAGGGATAAGCATTGTTTTGAGTTTCACACAGCAGTTTATCAGGACGGATTCGATTAGGCTCGCCTTTGTAGGTTATCCTTCCTTCCTATTCTTCTCCCTTAGCGTTAGTCCCGCGCAGTCGCAGGGTCCGCTGTCTTTGTCAGTCGTCGCCACTTTGCTCTGTCCAGGGCATCTTCTGCTGTGGCCATGACTTCACTTAGGTCCTTCTTGATCACGTCTCTCCACCTCTTCTTTGGGGCTCCTCGCGGTCGCTTGCCTTGCACTTCGAAGTCCATCGCTGTTCTTATCGGATGGTCCTGTGGCCTCCTTAGCACATGCCCATACCATCGCAGACGCTGTTCCCGTACTTCAGCTTCGTATAATGTATAAGTGACCTAACAACGATTCTAACTTCTAGGTCCGATGAATCTTTTCTAAATGACTCCCGATTGGAGTCTAACCGGCGACCTCCGAAAGTTTTGAAAATTCTACGTGCTTCCGCTCCCTTTCCTTCTCGATACCCAATATAACCGGTTGAACTTTGGCTCATATGGTCCTTCTCTTTGAAAATGTTGGCATTTGATAGCACGTATTTGGCCTACAAAATGGCTTGCTGGGTAAGCGCATACTAGCAAGTATCTCATCGAATGAGTCTGGTGCCGAATAACGAACCAGGGGGGTTTTTTGTGGTTGGATTGGTGGTTTCAAGCAGAAAAAGATTCTCTGGATTTTGATAAATGAACCAAGATGTGGAGCAATGGTAAGGGAAATTCTTGCCATCTGCTGTTGAAGAGAATAGATCAAAGAGCTTCCTAAGCAAACCCTCTTCAGTGAAGCTGCGTCGTTCCTTTGATCAATGCTAACCATGTGTGTTAGTATATCAAACCATGTACTCCTTAGAGCTAGCATGGAACTGATTTTCTGGTGTTAGATTTAGCTTTAAACTAACAAATAACCAGTTCATCATTCGCGCTCCGGTTTACTGATGCGGGTTTGGCCACTCTGCATGACCTTGAAATCAGACCTGCGGGCAAATCTCGTTCAGCCATCTCTGGCATTGCTGCGATTTTCTCTTTCTAACAAAACCAATTTAGCAGATTCCCCTAAATCGAGCCTAGAAATTCTTTGCTCGATGAAACAAGTTTCCTTTGGTGTTTCAACGATATTCGAGCAAATCGAAATCGATTGTCCAGATGCTTAGTAATGGCCAAAACTTTCATCATCACAAGAAAGGAAATATTCCCTATTACAAAACTATTACAGAACAATAACTAGTTGAGATTTGGCTAGGGCTACTCTGCAGGGAAAAAGCTCAAGAACTTCATCCATTCAAAATTGGCGTGACCCACTGAGAGAAATACATTGCCTTGATTTATGAAATATTTCCATTTGTTAAAAAAGCACAAGTGTAGTCTGACATCTGCACGTAGTTAACCTGCTCCGTAGAAAGTTATATTTATATCATCCAAATAAATAAAGTTATAATTAATAATTTTTAAATAATAATGAAACTCGATAAAGTTTATTTTCAGTCGTGCTTATCAGACTTATGGGAAGTTTTTGGTATGATCTTTTGCACGGCTTCCCGTACTGCTCCTAATTTTTCTCATTTTTCAACCCTTTTCAAACCATTTCTATGTAAATAATCTAGTACGCGACGCATCCCGTCTGTCTGCGATTTCTTCTCTGAACACAAACAACACCGACGCTTATTCGAAAGTTCTGTTCCAGTCAGGTCAGCCATCACTCGAAACTCGTCCGAATCGATGCGCAGCTAAAAACAGAGCTATTACTATGCCATAATGCTTGTTATAAGGCTGAAGGATTTGTGCAGAAAACATATAACACATAGCCCTGAAAAGCCAGCCAACAAACCACTGCACTGGGATACACCTTTGTTGGTAAATAATTATGGATTGAATAAAGTCTGATTTCTTTTCAAACACCCAACTGAACGTCTGAAAATTGCAGGCAAAGAGGTTTGTTGCTGTGATTTTTTGGAAGGAGATGTGCCATATTTAACGAAATTGGCAACCCAACTTGAGCAGAACTAGCGGGGAAATTCTGTCAATACATCAAAATGGATATTTTATGAAATTTCGAGCAAATCAAAGATGTTGCGCTTTCGTCCTAGTGGCATGTATTTGAACTGCCCCCCCCCCTCCCGTGTAACCCCCTAATCCAGAGTAGAGTTTCGTGCTTGTCATTAGCCGAAATTTTCTCTACGCGGAAGTTAACTCCGTTTTTCGAGCCCTAATCACATCGCTCAGTTTCTATTCCTCTACTAATATATCCTGCCTTTATGTATTGCTTTCGAAAGAATAACTAGTGAAGCCAGTAATTACTTTAACTATGTATTATGTAAGCATTGTGAGGCCATGGGCTCCTTAATTTTATAATAATATGTGACTAATTACAGATGCATGGCGCATCCTGGGAAGAAGGCGTCAATGCAAGACGCCTTCCGAGGTTGAAGAAAGCAAGCCGTACCTGATCGTTGATGTTCTGAATTTTCATCACCAATGCAGGAACGTAGAACAGGCAGACAAAAAGTGCTCCAGTGGAGCATGCGCAAGCCAGAAGCCCGGCATTTCGGGCGGAGAACATCTGAAATAAGGGAATGGGGTATATGGCTCTGAGACAGACGTAAATATCGTAGGGAATTGACGATTTGGAAAAGTCATGAATCATTTTTGAGTGAGTTCAAAAAAGGTAGCCATTGAGGCGCGACAATCTCCCGAAGCGTAGCTGAGGTTAGTTGCATGACAAGTTCTCTCATTCCTGCCCTTGATACAAGGCGCATACAACTTCTTTGGCCTATTCTTCAGCGAAAGACAAAAGCTTCAGAGTAGTGATAAAAGCCTGCTTTTTCGTATCATTCCTTGACTCCTTTTTCTTGATACAAGACGCATGCCACTTTTTCGGATCTGAGGAGGAGAACTGCTTTGTAATAGAGGTGTAGGGCGTAAGTGGTGTGGAGGCAACAGGCACGCTTACCAAATGCGCGGTCCGAGATCGAATCTTCGGTCGTCCAGGCCAACCAAGCCTTCCATCCCTCCGGGGTCGGTTAATTGGTACCAGACTGCTCTGTGCTTTGAATCCCATGTTTGAACCCTCTTATTGTATACAGCAGTGCGCCGTGACACGCTTCCGTGAATGAAATTGTCCATGCTTTCATACAGGACGAGATTGAGCCCGCACGGCCCGGGAGTCAAATTCTTGAGAGCAAGACAGGCGTCACCGATCGTGCGTGTGCTTAGCGGCGCTACTTGATTGCCACCATATACTCCCTATACTTTACTTATTTTCCCTCAGCTCTCTTCACTAGTATCCACCAGCAAAAACGATGTTTGTACGACCCAAACACCCCCCTCCGATGCGAAGACAAGACCTCCCCTAAACTTTTCTCGATGCCGGGGGTTTAAAGAAAAATGCTGTACTTGGTTATTTATTCACTTGCTTGGTAAGTCGTTGGATGGTTCAAGTAGATTCAATAAGTCAACGTAGAAACTCTCACTGTTTGTGTGATTGTAGCTATGAAAGCGGGGAGACGATAAGCTCACATTCCATCTAGCGCTCAAAATCTAAGTAGAGGATAAAGTTCCCTCCGATAGGCTCTGATCTGATTTCGCTCCCCTTCACAGCAGGGAATTATGTTGCAGTGCCAATTTTGAATTGCTGGCTAGAATTGTTCGACTCTGCTTTTTTTCTTGTGTTTTGTTGTTACGACTGCTGGTTTTGGCACTCACTTCGCAATCGCTCGAATGTTTCAGCGAAGCCATAGCTGGCTTGTAAACAAAACTTTCGCTCCATTACGGGAACTGGAACCCGCCACCTCTATGGTTACGTATACCATGAAAAGCTGAGTTGGATGAAATGGTGCTCCGGTAGCGTAACTGGTAGCGCACTTGCCCGGAAAGCGAGAGGCGGGTTCGAATCCCGTCTGGGGCGAAAGTTTTGTTCACAACTCAGCATTCTTGTTTTTTAACTTAACTGGCTCCACATTATTTAATTGGAAAGTACGAATCAGTCACGACTGCAGTGTAGCCCCCCTAGTTTAGGCCTTTCAGTGGCCGTTACAGCGAACTGCTGGCTGTTTTTACACCTAATATTGTCCGCGAAAATATCTGACTTATAATTGAAGTGAAAATGTTTCTTCGTCATGATCCGCTTAGGCGGGTAAGCTGTTAAATGAACTATCCATTTCGGATAACAGCCACCTTCTCATTCTTTTTCGATTCTACATTAATCTTACAAAGGCAAAACAAGAATGCATTGCTATGGTAGAGCGAGTCTTTATTTGTCTTTCTAATGGAGTCTTGCGGTGACGATCCGGTCCTCATCGACTCAGTGAAGCCACTTCCACTTACGGTACGGGTTGCGCGGCGCCTCAATAGCTTCATAAGAGTGGGGTGCCGGTGGCGATACCTCTCATCTCAAGAACTGGTACTCAGTGAAGTCCAAATTCTGTGTTGATAAGTGTGCCTCTTAGCGCAAGCCAATTATGCCGTTTAAGGGATTGTCAGTGGTCCGAAAAGACCCTGGGTTGCCACCGCTCTACTGCAGGTGTGAAAGATCTCCAAATTATCATCTTGCTGGAATTCGCAGGTGCGGCACCATGGGATTCGTCTGCGTTCAATTAGCCCAACTCCTTAGCCCTCTTTGGGAACCTTTGAGCTCTTCTCGAACGCTCTGAATGGCTCAGGTCGGCCTCCAGCTAAGCGATAGTCAGTTTGCTAACGGAAAGGCTTGTTCATTCAGCAATTCTTAAATCTACCAAATCCTCTATGGAATCTTGCCACAGCCATTTTGTCCGCTCAACTTCAATAACAACGAGTTCCATCGGGAAATCAGAACAGCTTATCATAAAAGCCTCACATGTACTGCTGCTGGAGGAGTATCGTAACCCACAGGTGGTGCTGGTGGAGCCACGGTTGTCTTTGGCTTGTCGGCATATCGGTTGACACCCAGACTACGTTCTGGGCATTTACAGTAGTTTGCATCCGGTCCAGGTTGTCCTGAAAGGAGTGGACTGTTACACTGGGCGACTTGATCGTATCATTTGAACTCACCAGGTGCTCCCCCAATACGCTGCTGTCCAGGCTCTCCGGGCCTTCCGGTGATCCAGTCCGGTCCTTGGGAATTTGCTGGTCCGGAACCTCGCCGTTTGAATATTAACATCTGAATAACCTAACCTTGAATATATAAACTTTGAAATTATTTTCATAACTTGCTGGGGGGCGCTCCGATTTTCTCGAGATTTGCTACTTTCAGTACGGCTGCCTGTGGGAATGTCTTGTTAGATGGTCTTACCCTAACTTCTTAGTGCATCTGCATACTGTCTCTACATCATTTCCGCTGATCACCGCCTTCTTTTCCCTTTGCCTTGTCTCTTCTGGCGTATGTCCATTCAGTCTGTTGTTCTTCTCTTGACCCCTCCTCCCTCTCCGCTCTTCAGCGCTACTGTACCCTACTCTATTTGACTCTGCCTCTCTGCTAGCTCAATTTCATCCTTGGCATCCGCAACACTTTGCCATTCTCATGTCGCTTCGTCTGTTTGTCTGTCTGTCTGTCTGTCTGTCTGTCTGTCTGTCTGTCTGTCTGTCTGTCTGTCTGTCTGTCTGTCTGTCTGTCTGTCTGTCTGTCTGTCTGTCTGTCTGTCTGTCTGTCTGTCTGTCTGTCTGTCTGTCTGTCTGTCTGTCTGTCTGTCTGTCTGTCTGTCTGTCTGTCTGTCTGTCTGTCTGTCTGTCTGTCTGTCTGTCTGTCTGTCTGTCTGTCTGTCTGTCTGTCATAAGCGAATTGATGTCTGGTGCTGTTGTCCTTTCCTGCAGAGCGTCAGCGCTTCCCTCTAGGACCGGGGCTCCATATCACCCTACTCCTCCGGCACAACTTTCTCTCCCTCAGCTCTAATATTTCGCATGAATGCATTCATCTCCGGTCAGTTACACCATACATCTCACCTCTTTCCTCTTGCGCACTCTTTCTCTATCTTCTCTTTTCCAGGTGCTTATCTATCAATTTCATTTACATATTTCCTCGGTCTTTGTCTGCTTCAGATGTGTCTTACTTTCTTTCAATCTACCTATCTATCAAATCTCCTGTACCTCCTATCTATCTATCTTAACAGCGCGCCTCTCGTCGCGCTACACTTTAAGCCACTATCTTAGGCACCACATGTATACCCACCTAAGTGTCTCTATGCGTGGATAATTCACGTGTATTCAAATAGTTCTTCACTTACCATCGCTTCCACGTTGTCCATCGCGTCCTGGATATCCAGCCGGCCCTTTCTGGCCTTGTGGTCCTGGTTCTCCCTTGTCTCCCATTGGTCCCTTGGCTCCACGAATACCTTCTCTACCGGGAGCTCCTGGTTCACCCACTTTTCCAGGCTTACCACTCTCGCCGGGAATACCAGGTTGGCCTGAAAATAAGTGAATGAGCTTACTGGAATGGATGATATGAAAGTCAAGCTTACCAGGATATCCTTCTCTGCCCGGCTCCCCAAGTCGTCCTGGAGATCCTGGAGAACCTTCCTCTCCTAGTGGTCCTGGCTCGCCAGGAGGTCCGGGTGGACCTCGAGCTCCATGTGGACAGACGCGGCAGCCTTGTTGCTGAAAATGAAGAGGAATAACTCATGTACTAGAAGTCACAAACGGCTGTGATGCACTGATCACATGAATTCAGTATTATCTCTCGTACTCGGAGACCTTAAACAACCGATCGATGTGACGGGAGGGGCAATTCCAGCCAGTCCAGGTGCTCCTGTTTCCTCCACGGAGATCCGGAGGGTTCTCGCCTCCATGCGCTAAAACACGTTGCTTTCAAAAAGCTTCCATAGGTTGAATTTTCCTAAACCCTTGATGGATAAGTGCATGGTGTTTGCCGGTCCAATGTTGGACATGGAAAAACCAAAAGTTGACGGCATTTCACGCGGCATAACAGTTAGATAGCTTACAGTCTTCCAGGTTGTCCAGTGGGTTCTGTGGGCACTGATCTACTTGCCTGGCAGTCCCTACGAATGATGGGAGGTGGTTGTATCTAAGTAAGAGAAATATTTCCTACAAGAAGGTCACTTACTACAAGTTGGATTCGCTTCGACGAAAGCGTCCTTAGGTTTCATGTATGAGTTATGCAGCGCGTAGGTCTTCTTTGGGGTGCTGCTGCTGCTGCGTATGCTGAATAATGGTTTTTGTTGCAGGGGGGCTTTGTAAAATTATGAAACGTGGTTGCAGCACGTATGAAAGCCCATTTATTACAGAAAATCAGAAGGCTTATTATAAATAAAATTACTAGTTTCGTATGGTCGTTGAAAATGTTCTACATTATGAAACCAGAGTTGCTTTTCTTTTCGTCTCAACATTATTCCTATGTATATTTCCACAAAATTATTATGAATGTTAAAATTCCATTTTATTTTATAAATTTTTATTTAAAATTCTACTTTTACTGTACTTTGAACTTTTTCAAAATTTTATTCAGACTTTGAAAGTTTGTTTTATTTATAAAGTTAAAGCCCGTTCCTTGAGCCTGGATCGTACTTCAGAAAAAAAACAGATTCAAGGTGGTTCTCAGTTCCGAGAATCGTGCCACCACCAAGATCCTATCGCCGCAATCGAAAATTGCTTTCCTTTCTTGAGCTGTTTCAACTTGCGCATCTTCCCCAGAATTCCTCACCGTACATACGTGTAAGACAGGGATAAGCATTGTTTTGAGTTTCACACAGCAGTTTATCAGGACGGATTCGATTAGGCTCGCCTTTGTAGGTTATCCTTCCTTCCTATTCTTCTCCCTTAGCGTTAGTCCCGCGCAGTCGCAGGGTCCGCTGTCTTTGTCAGTCGTCGCCACTTTGCTCTGTCCAGGGCATCTTCTGCTGTGGCCATGACTTCACTTAGGTCCTTCTTGATCACGTCTCTCCACCTCTTCTTTGGGGCTCCTCGCGGTCGCTTGCCTTGCACTTCGAAGTCCATCGCTGTTCTTATCGGATGGTCCTGTGGCCTCCTTAGCACATGCCCATACCATCGCAGACGCTGTTCCCGTACTTCAGCTTCGTATAATGTATAAGTGACCTAACAACGATTCTAACTTCTAGGTCCGATGAATCTTTTCTAAATGACTCCCGATTGGAGTCTAACCGGCGACCTCCGAAAGTTTTGAAAATTCTACGTGCTTCCGCTCCCTTTCCTTCTCGATACCCAATATAACCGGTTGAACTTTGGCTCATATGGTCCTTCTCTTTGAAAATGTTGGCATTTGATAGCACGTATTTGGCCTACAAAATGGCTTGCTGGGTAAGCGCATACTAGCAAGTATCTCATCGAATGAGTCTGGTGCCGAATAACGAACCAGGGGGGTTTTTTGTGGTTGGATTGGTGGTTTCAAGCAGAAAAAGATTCTCTGGATTTTGATAAATGAACCAAGATGTGGAGCAATGGTAAGGGAAATTCTTGCCATCTGCTGTTGAAGAGAATAGATCAAAGAGCTTCCTAAGCAAACCCTCTTCAGTGAAGCTGCGTCGTTCCTTTGATCAATGCTAACCATGTGTGTTAGTATATCAAACCATGTACTCCTTAGAGCTAGCATGGAACTGATTTTCTGGTGTTAGATTTAGCTTTAAACTAACAAATAACCAGTTCATCATTCGCGCTCCGGTTTACTGATGCGGGTTTGGCCACTCTGCATGACCTTGAAATCAGACCTGCGGGCAAATCTCGTTCAGCCATCTCTGGCATTGCTGCGATTTTCTCTTTCTAACAAAACCAATTTAGCAGATTCCCCTAAATCGAGCCTAGAAATTCTTTGCTCGATGAAACAAGTTTCCTTTGGTGTTTCAACGATATTCGAGCAAATCGAAATCGATTGTCCAGATGCTTAGTAATGGCCAAAACTTTCATCATCACAAGAAAGGAAATATTCCCTATTACAAAACTATTACAGAACAATAACTAGTTGAGATTTGGCTAGGGCTACTCTGCAGGGAAAAAGCTCAAGAACTTCATCCATTCAAAATTGGCGTGACCCACTGAGAGAAATACATTGCCTTGATTTATGAAATATTTCCATTTGTTAAAAAAGCACAAGTGTAGTCTGACATCTGCACGTAGTTAACCTGCTCCGTAGAAAGTTATATTTATATCATCCAAATAAATAAAGTTATAATTAATAATTTTTAAATAATAATGAAACTCGATAAAGTTTATTTTCAGTCGTGCTTATCAGACTTATGGGAAGTTTTTGGTATGATCTTTTGCACGGCTTCCCGTACTGCTCCTAATTTTTCTCATTTTTCAACCCTTTTCAAACCATTTCTATGTAAATAATCTAGTACGCGACGCATCCCGTCTGTCTGCGATTTCTTCTCTGAACACAAACAACACCGACGCTTATTCGAAAGTTCTGTTCCAGTCAGGTCATACCATACACGATAATCGGTACCAGACTTGTCTGAGGAGGATAAAAAACACACTGACTTGTACATCGGCTGGCCCCCGCAAGTCATTGTATAGGCCACATCGCATTCAAACGCCACTACGAATGTACAAATGGAAGTAGAATGCGTGCCGCATCCCAAAAAGGGATTGATCAACGGCAAATGCTTTATCCTTTAATTATTGTAGTGAAATTAGTTCTGGTAGCGAACGCATTCCCCAAGTTGTACTTTCGTAAGGCGAGAAGGTGTTTTGAACGACCGGGTTGTACTCACTACCAACCTTCGTGCCAAATGGGCCATAAAAGTTCCAGAGAAGAACTGTGTAAGTGCCACTCTTCCCTTCGCTTTTCACATGCAGTGAAATATGTGGTGAATAAGAAGCGGTAAATCATGTTTCGTGTGAGTGGTCTGACCTTGAAATTCTCCCGCCGCTGAGAACTTGCCATTACGCCATGGAACATATGGTTTCCGCGGTGAAATTGGCGCTGGAAGCGAAGAGTAGCGCCCAGGCGTCATTTGTTAGCCTTAACGACTTTCGCGCGCTTCATCAAATAACCGGGCTCTAGGCGAGAAAGCAGTACCATGTACGCGATTTATGGACTTTGCGGGGAAATCATAGCCAAATGCAACCACGCACAATAGGCTTCGAATTCGAATGTTCTCGTTAGGAATCGAACTTTCTCTGATTATTGGGAATTCGCAGATTCTCAGAAAAAGGAGAGGAAGCATTTGAATGGTAAAGTAAACCTGCTAGTATATGAAGGTTTTACAATAAAATTCATATGTAGATCTAAGAACTCCACATGAAATCTCCATAGCGAGAGATTAGATGATTTCTGGGCCAAACAACTTATGGAACTTTCTTAAATTCTTCCAACTTCTTAAATAGCCACGAAATTCTAGAACAGTTCCGAAACATTCCGAAAATACTTCATGGCTCAGTGCCAGCGAAGCGGACAAATCCGCGTATTACACTTTCCACCACCTAGTATAGGCTATATCGCGGCTTGAAAACAGAATCATGGCGGTAGATGCTCTTCTTCTCTCTAAAAGTCAGGATAGCAGCGAATATGATTTATAGGAATCCCTACTGGTCAGCAGAAAGGCTGTCCTGTCCTCAGATGGTAGTGCCCTCTATCAATCTGTGCCCGGACGCGCCATTGAGAGCGGTGAACGTTTTGAGTAAAGAGACCCATCATGGACTTCCGAGGTCCAAAACAGTGTCTCGATTGTTGCAGACATTCCTTACACAAATCACCCTATCACTGAAGCGCAGCATCTACCTTTTTAAGGGCTCCACTTTGCAGGTCGTGCAAATGTGCTTTAAAGGCAAACCCCGGGATTAGCCCGACTAGTAGGAAGGATACCACGAGGGAAATTGTAAGGTCCGTACCTACCTAGATCACTCCAGCTTCGTCGCAAAATTGCGCGGTTAGGGCGCTAATCCTTACGGGCCTGCAACCATCGACCCCCGTTCCAACGCTTCCCACCCACCGCGAGAGTGGTGAGATCAGCGTGCATTGATGTAGAGATCAGCGTGCTCTCTCAAACGACGTGCTCTCTCGCGTATTTTGTCTTCTTTGACCGCCCTGTCTCGCCATCGTACCACATCCGACCTACTTGAAGGTTAAGGCCTTGGTTTGAACGTTTTCAAAGACTTTTCTTGTTTGCCTTCCCCTATTTCAGGTCGTGTCGTAGCTGAGCTGCTCCAAGGAGCGCTAACAGTGCACAGTGTTGATCGGGGGTTTCCCTATAATACACCTTTTGATAGCTCTATGCAGCGCTCTAAGGGATACAAGTAGGCCCGTACACATAGAAACTATTTCAAAATTTCTTGAGGAGGCTATTGAACGGCGGCATCATTAACTCAATATTTTTTGAAGTGTTGCTCAGGGCCGTATTAGTTACCTTTGATCCCAAATTTGAAAGAGGCAAGTCTCAGTGCACAATGCCATTTATCACTTAAAATCCTAACTTTTGTTCGATCTGTGTGATAAAATGATGTCTAACTGATCAGTCTCCTTGAGATACGCCATTCGGTTGCTGCTCTGCTGGAATCGTGGTAACATTGGAATGGATATCAGAAAATTGCAGGGAGGTATGGTGAACGGCCCGATGTACAACCCTTGGTTTTCGTCCTCTCTCAGACAATATCGGTACAGACTTATATGTGAGAGGGCTGGAGTGACCTGGACGGAGTTTTGTCCAGGACTTAGCTCCCGCTTTGGACTGTCAGAGGAGACTTTCGAGTGAAAGTAATTAGGGCGTCCCTCACCGTCATAATACCTTCGTAAGCTCAAAATGCGCAGCGAAAGGCTAATCGCCTTTCTCTTCCAGAAAGAGACTATTTTTATTAACTTGGCGTCATCGCTCGGGTTCTTTTCTGCTGATGCCGTCAGTCTTCCATAACCACCATGTGGACATGCATGACATGTGGGATAACAAAAATCGCTGTCAGAAGAGACTTTCGGGTGAAAGTAATTACGCTCAATTTCGGCCTAGTCTGCATCCTTCAGTAGTAGGATGTAAGACGTTAAGAAAACTCAAAAGCACTGTCGGGAACACCTGCTCCCGGGCCCACGTGTCATTTATCGAGGGACTGAAATACGCGCTTATCGCTCGTGATCACTAGGGTCAAGCTGCACCCCCTTTTGATATTAGGAGATATTTCTTCGAAAGAGAATACCGTGACTACTTAGCATGACGATAGCCGTACTGGCGTTGTTGGCGGAATAACTACTCCTCTATCAAGGTCCCGTTTGAACGAGACAAATGACCCCTGCCCTATCACAGAAGTAAAACCGGATTTTTTCAAGAAGAATAGTAGAGACCTAAAAGACCTAAAAGACCTAGACCTAAAAGCAAGTTGCTATACCCCCTGCGAATCATAACAATGCTGAGTGAGGTTTTTGGATGTCGGGAAGCAAAATAAGGAGATGCGCGTGGAGAGGCACAAAAACCAGTAGAGTGGCTAAGGGAAAATGATTGTCGAAGTCTCTTCAAAAACCGGAGAGGAGATGATGAGGAGAAGGAGGTGGAGGTGTGATGACGTTCAGGTCGGCGATTTGGCCTATATATAAGCGGTCGAGCGAGTGTGACGCGATCTGGCGTGAAACCTGTCCTCACTTACCCGAAAGTGGCCTAAAAGGCCATGCGCCACCCCCTTAGCGTGGCCCAGAAAAAGCCGCCAACGAGCCGTGGCGGCGAGATGCACTCAGTTGTGTACATGGATGACTAATCGCCGCAACACCAAGTTCGTTGTGATAATGAGGATTCAAGGTCCGTTAAAAGTTCTCTCCGAAATATCCACAAGTCAACAAATGCACGGCGCATCAAAAGTGGAAGATAAGAATAAGAGAGAGCCCTCTTTCATAGAAGGTGCATGCATTCTGAAGATCACCTGCCTTTCGTGGTTTTCTTCTTGTGAACTTTCAAGAAGGGGCTCCAATTTGCTCTTTAATATGCTCTAAACCACCTTAAAAGATCAAAACTTTGACTTAGGCACAATGTTGATCACTTTATATAGAAATTTTAGACGTCCTTACTTTTTCTTTCAGGGAAAGCTTATGGTAAAGCCTGTCTAGCAGTCTAGTGACTTCGTGCCGTTCTTTTTAGAAAACTATGAGAGTGCACCCCATTACGGTCTACGACTTGAAACTGTGGAAATGCAACACGTTTTATGGCGCCTCGATGAGATTTGTCCTCATAAATAGGAACAACTTTCACGTCTAACCACACATCACCAGTAGCGCAAAGTTTTTCAATAGTTATCTGATGTTGCGACGCGGTTTAGAAGAATAGAAGATTAGTTGATATTGAAAAATATGAATAAAAATATGTATTCATTGAAAGGCGTTAATGAAATCATAGAATTGTTAGGATAAGGATAAAGGATAAAGCATTTGCCGTTGATCAATCCCTTTTTGGGATGCGGCACGCATTCTACTTCCATTTGTACATTCGTAGTGGCGTTTGAATGCGATGTGGCCTATACAATGACTTGCGGGGGCCAGCCGATGTACAAGTCAGTGTTTTTATCCTCCCAGACAAGTCTGGTACCAATTAACCGACCCCGGAGGGATGGAAGGCTTGGTTGGCCCGGGCGACTCACGACCCAGGATTTGATCCCCGGACCGCTCGCGTGGTAAGCGTGCCACTTGCCACTACACCACTTCCGCCCCGAAGAATTGTTAGATTAGGGAATTCAGCCAGTAGCTTTTCAACTGAGCCTTTTGATCCCCTATCGTTTAGTCTACCAATATTCCCATGACGTGGTGTACGGTTATGGCCTAAGGTTCCTGCTTTATAAGGCTTAATAAAGTAAACTGAGATTTCGAAGTAAAAAATCTTCCCAGCTACGGCTATCCTAGAAACTTCTATTGATGAGTTGATTTGTGGATAGCACCTCGTCACAGTTCTATCTTCCAGTGCGGACCACTCATCTGGACCGGGTTGAGGGAGATTGCCTGTTAGTGCTGCTTCACGAAACGAACTAATGAAGCCAATTCTTCTTTAGACTGGTAGTTCAACAGCTGTGGTGGTTTTTCGAATGAACGGAAATAAGTTCCAATCTGACAGTGGAATATGTGGAATAGTTCTTTGCGAGGAAACTGACTGGTTAAGAGGAGACTTCACATGGGCTAATCACTCAGAACAAGGAAAAACTTCTTACATCCCAGTTTTCAGAGGACTCACCTACAAGAGGTACAAAGTCTGCTGAAGATGTCGCTACCGTAATCACAGAGAAGCTATTTCTGG
>MU895130.1:0-11348 GCA_036418205.1 Ostertagia ostertagi
ACTCTGTAAAAATGAAATAATAACACTGTTGGTATAGAAGCAAAGAGCCTTCGGCAGTACCCAACGAGACGTAAACTTTGCTTTGACTTAATAATTAAGCAATATAGGCGAATTGTGCGGTGGGAAACTTCACCTCAGGAAAAGATCGTCCACTTTCTGATGAGCAGCTTTTTGTATTGCCAGCACATCAGCCTCGTCAAACATCCGCATTGAGTCCAGAAGACTTTCGTTTTTCAATGACTGAATTTGCGTATATTACCCTGCAGTTCCCATCATTTCGTATTTAAAGACACGTTCCACGATCAGGGTGGGGTTTGTTGACGGAAATGGTATAGTGAGAAGTGACGCTGCCTACCACGCGCGCGGTGCGAAGATCAAGTTCTAGACAATGTATCGTGCAGGCCAACCAAGCGTTCGCTTCGGGATCGGTTAATTGGTACCAATTTATCGGGGAAAATAACACTGATTCGTATCAGCTGGCACCCGCATTTGTTGTAATGGGTGGGCCAAAATTATGAGGACCAAGACATTGTGTCGTTAAAACGCATAGTAGCTTGATGGAACAAACAAACTTCAGGGAAGTATTTGTAACTCTTATCTCAAAGTAATTCCAGAATAGAATTGAGATCTGCCACCTGCCCCGTTTACACGAGCCTTCAGATGAAGGGGATGGCGCGTGCGGTGGCACGCAACTGAGGCGTGTCAAAATGTTTCCAGGATTTCTGCTCTGCATTTGCCCTTGCCTCTAGGGTGTAAAATACAGAAATCTAGAGCTATTAGGTGGAAGGTTCCATTGTAACAATTCTTCGAAAGCAACGAACTCGAAAAATCGCTTTTTAGAGAATTTTTGCTTTATTCTTGGGTGCTCGGTCCTGTAAAAAGTCCCAAGTAGACTACTCGTGTGGCTTTCTATCCACTACAGATGTGGAGTCTTTAGAGTGTCTGGCTGGGTTTTCACATCAATTTTTTCATTTTGGGAGTACGAAAGTCGACAAGGGGAGACCTAGTTTCTGCATCTGATAATTATCCTGGTGGTAACTGTAACTTTCGAGTCTCCGAATTTTCCATCTGTGGTGGTTCCAAACTTATTGAAGAGTTGAACTGTTGCTCATAAGAGCTTCCCTGATACGTTAGACTGCCGCTAGATGTAACGTGCCAGAGCCCCTAGTGAGTTCAATTTGAGGACTGACTAAGGTGAAGTAGTTATTTCACTAGTTTTGAGAACTGCATGAAATTTGGTTTCATTAGGAAGAAGACATTGTACCCTTCACATAGTGCACAGAAAAGGAGATGAAAATGGAGCGACTCGGAAAAAAGTGGATATGACCGCGCGCGCACGCGGTCCTCATAATTTGGACCACCCTGTATATAACTCAGATCGGCATTCATTATTTCACTAGGATTCTGAAAGGAAGTAGATTGCGTGGTGTATCCCAAAAGTGGATTGATCAGCGCCGAAAGCTCTATCTTTTTTATCCGTAACCTGACAGTCTCCTAAACACTTCTCTCCGAAAAGCGGTCCTTTTCAGAGTTTCGGCCGGATACTTTCCCTTCTTCTTTACTTCAGAGACACCTCGCACCGCATTCAGTCTCAAACCAGCAAATATGCGCACCCAACTGGTCGTGGAATATGGCTTTGATTGTAATGAGTTATCAAAATTATGCAATTCTCAAGCGCTAAAGAATTTGATTGAAAGACATTTTTTCATTACATTTCCATCATCGTCGTAGATCAAAGAGAGAAGTCGAACGAGTTCGGGCTCTTGCATTGCCAACGCTGACGCTCTGAAACACAGGATTCACAACTCAGGCTAGTGCAAGGAAAATCAAGAGGGCAACCCATAGCTGGAAATGCCTCATGTATATTTCTCGGTAGGACTAGGGTTGCGATTATTTGAGTAAGGAAAGTGGACTGGTTCACATCTCACAAATGATACGTAAATTGGATGAATTGGGAATAAAAATTTTCTGTCAAACATAGTGCAGCGGACTAGTGCTCGAAAGGCTAAAGCTTGTATGGTTCAGAGACATCTTTCCAGCACGTGTGACACGTACTATCTTACTGGCTGGTTACCGGGTTTCTACTTTTTGCCGTACTCCAGATCTATCTGTTGACCTCTCTTTTTACCTTAATCATGAATCCTAACTGCCTGAGGGGTCGGAATGTGGTGTTAGTGGCAATGTGCGACGCTTCGCTATGTTGCGACGTCGGTCAGGAGATCCATAATTCCAGGTTGTTCGAGTCGCTCGCGCCAACCGTGCAAGCCTTCCCTCCCTTGCTGTGGGTCGACTGTGTTACTCTTAGACTTTTCTTGTTTAGGATCATAAAAACAGCCACTCCCGACTTGGACATGCGGCAGGGCCCTGTCACGTTCATTGACAAGTCTATTGTCGCATTCAAACGCTCATCTACTGAATGTACAGTAAATAGAAGCGTGCCGCATCCCAAAAAGGGATTGATCAACGGCAAATGCTTTATCCTTTACCAGTTTGGCTGCGCACGCATTCGCGTGCATGAGACGGGGCTGCAGCGGTAAAATCGGGCCCATCAGTATTTTTGTCTTGATTTTAGCTTTCTGCTCGGTACATCTTTTTATGATCACGGAAATTTCTGAGGCAGACCCCGCCCACTTTGGTGCATGGTTAGCCCAACAATGGCATTCAACCCTACTCCATACCTCAATACTTATGCACATTTTCCCCGGTCGCCGGAACTTCTAGGAACCGAGTTATGAGAGCGGTGGCAAACTCCGCCCACATCCGGGTGTGCCACGCCCAGCGTTCACATTCAACCTCTACTCCTACTTTCACCTCTGGCATATTTTTTTCAGGTCTCTAAGTCATCTCGGAGCCGAATTATGAGGTCTTGTAGGGGACGAAATCGAGCTACGTATCTTTGTGGCAAACCCCGCCCACTTTGGTGCGTGGGTCGCCCACTGATATCAGTCGGCTATCATCTCTTCCCCAACCTTTTTCTACTTTTCTCCCATCTCTGGAACTTATTGGAACCGAGTTATGAAGTACCGTGGCAAACCCCGCCCACTTTGGTGCATGCTCCGCCCGCCAACAACGGTTGACCCCTTTCCCTCTGCCAACCCTCATACGCTTTTTTCCCGGACTCCGGGACTCCTAGGAACCGAGTTATAAGCCTAATTGCAAACTCCGCCCACTTTGATGTAAGCCACGCCCTTCCCTGACATTTAGCTTCCCCTCCCCTCCTGACCTCTATCCGTTGTTTTCCGGTCTCTAAGTCATCTCGGAGCCGATTTATGAGCTCTTGTAGAAAATGCTGTCCGCTTCACGACACGCTCCGCCCATTGTGGGCGGGCCTCCGTTCACATCATGCGTGGTGGAAATACCTTAGGCATTGCTCCCCTGCACTAATTTCGTTCCTGGTCTGTAGGCTTCCTCTCTTTAAGCCGGTTAATCTGAATATTTCAACTGAAGCCCAACGATCCATTTCATGAGAACGCGACCCGCCCCGACGCAGAAGTGTGGTCCCTCATACTCCCGTGATCTGGCTTACCAACCCACACCTATGCCCACTTTTGTCCCGGTCTCGAGGCTGTTTTGTGACTGAATTTGAAATCAACCGATGCACGCCACGCCCACTGTGGGCGGGGCTCCGCTTGGCTGATGTGTGTTTTTTACTTCTAGGGATATGGTATACCCATCCCAAACTTGACCTGGACCCTGTAGGTTGTTGTTCGCTTGATACCGAATTTCGTGACAGACGGACAGACAGACATAGCGCATTATATATAGTAGGTATTCGGTTTTTACCTGACTTGCATCTTGTTACAAATGCCAATCGAAGGGAACTGCATGTGCTGTGGTGATTCATAGGAGCGTTGAGTGGTGAGTGGATTTCTTAAAACTGATAAAAATAAGTGCTGGATGAAGAATTGATCTGAATCTGGTGTCAACCGCTATGAGGGTATACAAACTGGTAAACATGATTCAAAATATATGAAATCTCACCTAATAAAATAGTAGGCGATTCTTTCACAAACTTGATATACTGTCAAACCGACAAAGAAGGTGAGAACCAACGCCCATAGCAATCTGAAGCAACCAATGAAGATGAGGTTCGAAGGGTGTTCACAAATAGTATTGAGCCCAACTTATCTAATTTTAATGAACGTTAAATGATGTTCGGACTTCTTTGTAATGTTTGAGTTTAAAGCAATTACTTGGTTACCTGAACCACGTTTTGTATCGGGTGTGCAGGTATCTGAAGCCCAACATAGAAGTGTCCTCAGCGAAACGATTCACTGTTGGCTCAAGGTGCTTGATCTGTTCCTCGGTTCTGCGTCTTCGAGGCATTATATTCGTGTTAGGTCCCTGAACTATAAGGGAGAAGTTCAGACATAACAGCGGCCTAACAATGCGCATGGACACACACAAATTTTCTACCACTAAAGGCATCGTGCACGGGAGCTAACTTGCCCTCTTGTATTTTCAATGAGCACGTATGTATGACACCCATACTTTACGATAATAACGGAAAAAAGGGTAATCGCATAGTATGAAAGAGGAATCAGAAGAATGATGTGGTTCTATGCAGAACAAGAGCTCCCTCGCGTTAAGAGGCTTCCTTGGCCTACGAGCGCGGTCTCATTGTCAGCAACGACCGTTGGGCAGCCATCGCGCACCCTGGGTCACAAGCAAAGACTTCCGAAGCGAATGCTGAAGCCACGACTGCTATTATTCCAGAAAAACTGGTATAAGGAATACCGTAGACTCATGAAAAACGATGGAGAAATATAGCTTACTAGGGGAGTGTAACGGTCGAACGGTATTTCATGTTGATGATGAAATGAGATGATATTGGAATGAAATGCGTTATCTAGAATAGGGTTTAAGTGATTTCTATGTTCCTACGCATATCGTAATTATCGGCCTTATCGGCCCTTATCACTTCCTGTCCCCACCGAACATGTTCCCGTCCCACCCTGTACATCACTTCTTGGAACCAACGCCCCACTGCTGCTGGGACGCGCGCTATGAATTTCGTGAAATTTGCGTTCTAGCGCCTCTTATCAGCCCTTATCACTTTCTGTCCCCAGCAAATATGTTCCCGTCCCACCCACTATATCGTATCCGAAGAACAGGGTCTCACGAGGGAAGGCATTGAACTCCCCGTGGAACTTTGAGCCGAGACCTAGACATATCGATAGAGCCTGGGACACTGGTTAGAACTGCGGAACCCAAAATTGCAAAACGATTCTGCCAAGGAAGTTACGAGCAGTCGAAGTTGGCTGCAAATGAGTGCTTTTGGATGAGGCTCGCTAGTGTTGGCGAAACTGTGTTGCCGTGGTGTAGTGGTAAGGCTCTCGCTCATCATCATGCAGGTCATGGGTTCGGTTCCCGCTGCGGTCGCTTTTTGCAAATCATGTTTCGTACCCAGTAGAGACTTCTATTCTAGTTTTAACATATCCGAGCGAGCACCTTGTCAGAACGTGGAGAGTTTAGTTGTCGCTATGTTCCTGATGAATATCTTCATTGATAATGGTGTATTCTCCCGCGAAGGTAGTTTGGATACTTTTCGCTGAAATTCGGAGCAAGAAGATAACAGTCCTGCAACACGCGAAGAGAGGAAGATTGCTGCGAGGTTCGCTTTTATACTTCGTGGCATCCTCGCTGGATCGATATTGTAAAGGGGAAAGATTGGAATCGGACGCCCCAACGAATCGGAGTGGGATTATTGCGATGACGAGGATGAAGACAGCTCTGGTAAGGCAAGGCAGACAAGCCATGGAGTGGTAGACGTATCAAATTAGCTCTGTTCTTCTAACTGAACGCTGGGTGTAGAAGAAAGTACGCACGAAGTTACTTCATCTCAACACACAACAAACGTCAATGGTATTAGCATAGCTGTGATTAGGTGCTTATTCAAATAAATGTCAAAACTAGAATAGAAGTCTCTACTGGGTACGGAACATGATTTGCAAAAACGTGAACCGCAGCGGGAACCGAACCCATGACCTGCATGATGATGAGCGAGAGCCTTACCACTACACCACGGCAACACAGTTTCTAACACTAGCGAGCCTCATCCAAAAGCACTCATTTGCAGCCAACTTCGACTGCTCGTAACTTCCTTGGCAGAATCGTTTTGCAATTTTGGGTTCCGCAGTTCTAACCGTTGTCCCAGGCTCTATCGATATGTCTAGGTCTCGACTCAAAGTTCCACGGGGAGTTCAATGCCTTCTGGTCGCGCGCTATGAATTTCGTGACCCTTGCATTCTGACGCCGCTTATCAAATCTTATCAGCTGTTATTACCTTCGGTCCCTCGCCAAATATGTTCCCGGCTCGCCCCCTATATCATATCTAAGGGACAGTGTCTCAGCACTATGAAACTCGTCATCCCTGCGTCCCAGCGCCCCTTATCGAACCTTATCAGCTATTATAACCTTTTGTCCCTCCGCCAATTATGTTCCCGGCCGGCCACCTATGTCATATCTTGAAATCAACTTCTGATAAATGCTTGGTCGTATAACTTCGTATAATGAATTTCGACACCCAACACACCCACCACACACACCACGACACACACACAAACCACACACCACACACACACCAACACATAACTTAGGCGTAATATTATTACACACACACACACACACACACACTTAGCGCTTTATATGTAGTAGGGGTCTTATGGATAGTTTACCTTTTTCTCGAAAGCTTAATCAGTGAAGAGGGAACTAGCGGCGTGAAAGGCGTGAAAGAGTTCACTATGAGAAGGTAGCTCTTATAGATCAAGGATAGGTGGATGGTGACGCAGGATGAAGGAAAAAACAGAAATAGGGGCCTAGAACCCGAGAATGGGGCCACTCCTTGCCCTGCTCTTGATCTCCACGTTGAGCAAGTCTCATGGGTGCTGACCTCATCAACGCTAACGCTTTCTCACCTAGGGAGGCTAGAGTCAGAAGGTGAAGGATTAGCTACCGCTGGACGTGCAGCAGCGCGAGCAACGTGAGTACGGTCTGCCTAGGAAGCTGGAGGAGCGGCATCCCTCTGCTGCAAAACGCACATCGCCCACATCCTAACGAGATCCGCCTGCATTCTTACTATATATCGTTCCCTTTCCTCGACCCTCGACCTTATCGTGGCACCCTCTTCATTTCGCTTGCGTCGCTGTCATGATTCTTTAGTGGACATGTTTTCAAAGTTTCACTCCATTTCTACCAAGCAAAAATGTTATAAGAAACACATAGAAATCGTGCAGCTAACTTCGATAGGTCCCTTACTTATATTTGGCGCGTGGGTAACCCCAAAGTTTTGCAACGAGTGCTAACACTCATAGGAATGCTGCCGGTTTGACTTTGGGAAATCTTGTAAAATGCTTCTCAGGTTTCCTGCTCATAATTCGTAAGAGATCGCATGCATCTCAAGCCAGCCATAGGGATATTCAGCCTGATTTGAGGATAAGCTTTTTTCTTATGGATTTGAAGCACCATGGTGCAAATCCGCTTATGTGTTCCATTTTACCTGATCTGAAATCTGTACTAGTCAAGTTTTAATGGAAAATATCGCTATCGTATCTTACATTTAGAGTTTCTTAGAAAAGATTCGTCTCAAAACGCATACAGGATGTGTCCAGTCATATTATAGTCCTAATAAACGGGGGAGCGGACAATAAAGAAAGACTTTTATTGTCTAATGCAAATAAATTGAACTACAAACCAAAGTTCAAATCGAATGTTCCAAACAAACTCGAAATTGATTCACGTTCAATTTCATGAAAAGAAGGAAACTCCTAGTGGCCTTCCACGTGGACGGCATCAGAAAAATTTGCCCCGGAAACATGGTGCACTGGTCGAGCTCAATGGGGTCCTCGAAGGATCGTGTACCAATACGACGTTTTGAAAACGGGTTCCAAGGGGGTTTGCATATTCAGAGCTTCGGATACATACATATTCAGAGTTGGGCAGATGACGTCATATTTGAGGACGCCGAGGGCAGTGAAGGAGCGATTGCGATACTTATAGAGGGACATTTGAGGAATATTTCGCTGCAAGTATTCCATCAACGACGACAAATTTTGCGCCGAAAAACTGCTGAAGTGTGGCAGAATGTCTTTTGCGTACTACCCTCCCCCCCTGCTAAAAAATACAATCGTTTTACGAAATTGTAAGCTGCTAAGGAGGCACGGGAAAGGGAGAAAAGAACGGAATTGCTCGTCCAGGCCTGCATGACAAATACGTCGGTGATTTCAGGCGCGGTTTTCTTTCCTGCCAACATCCGGTCGGATTTGGTTACGGACGCATCCACCTCAAGGAGATCATGTTGCTGCTTTTAAATGTCCGCACTATAATGGAAATTGTCATTTTCAGAAAATAGAAGCTTCTCGTTGGCTTTCTTGAGCCAAATCAATCGTTGAATTTATTCAGTGAAACAGAACATTGGATGCGAACATCATGTCATGGCCACGGCCACGTGGGTGAGGTGCGGTGGGGGAGGGGAGGGAGAGTGTTGAAAGGCCCTACTGCAAAGGAACAGTCAACAGAAAAGGAGAAACGATTCGGAACAACGGAAAAGGTGACCGACTTATGGATGTGCACCTTACATTATAATTGTTTAGAGCACCAAAGATCTCTCAAATGCATGTATCATGTTTCTTTGCTCAGGTCGACTCGGGTCCAACTAAGCGTGGGATTTCATCCGTTGGCCAGCTTATACAAGGGTTGTTAGCAAAAGGAAGAGTTCGGTGCAGGATCAAGCATGTCGAGGAAACCTTGACAAGGGGGGTTGTATTAGGTACCGGATATCTTAGTGTCGCTTTTCTGAGTTCAGGAAGTTTTGGGGCCGATTACTATGGAAAATCAATATCTCAGAAAGTCCTTTTTGCTCATTAATACTGCGAAATATTGCTTATTGTTTTCTATTGTTGGTTCACAATTTAACTTTCCCCCAATTTTTATACCTTTTTTGAAAATTCCTGGGTCCAGTGTGCAAATTCGCATGTGTGTACCAAATGCTTCAAAATTCTTGCTGAGAGCTACAACTTCCGCCCACCAAACCAACATTGCATTTGTTGGAGGGAATACTACCATTTAAATGCTCATCGGTTTTTCACAGTTTTCTCAAAAGACAGTGAAGTCTTTGAAGTGATGCCCGCAATCGTCGTCAAAAAGGTGGCCCTAGTTAAATCAGTCGAGACGGGGCTGCACCAGTCTTGTGCTGAAATGGTAGGACACCTTAGCACTGATCGATGATGCACAAACGCTTTAACGAAGTTGATTGCACAAGAAATGTGTTCGTCGAATAATGTAGCGGACCTTGCAGTGCATACTGATATCTGATGATGCAGCAAAGACGCTTTAACGAAAGTTGATTGACCAAGAAATTCTAATAAATGTGCTCATCTGCTACTCACGTGTGCTCAAAAAGGGTGCGTTTTTGACCCTATGTGGCAAAAAAGACTCCGGGAAAAATTGTCCAGTTGAGCTGGTAAGTAATAACTTTTCCACCATACAGTGCAGACCCTACTCTAACTAACTGTATACTTCTTTTGTCCAGGCCTAACTTTTTAGCAAGTGAGAGGGATGATTTGTCAGATGATGTCAAAACCGACCCTACCTCTCTTTTTCGACTCAAAAATTCCTAGCTTTAATCGTACGAGGTTTCCACTCATACTGGTAAATGGGAAAGTGCTAATGAGTCATTCGATGAATATGCTGTTTCACTCCCGGATTCTGAATTAAAATATTGGTGGTCCGAAACTCGTGGTGAAAAAACGACACTAAGATATCCGGTACCTAATACTAAGGCCAGTGATGTAGTAGGTGTAGTGGAATTTGAACACATCAAGAGGTTCCTGGCTCTTCAAAATGACAGGAAGTAATCAACTACTCAAGAAGAAATACATTTTCAGCTCCAATCTCATAAGGCTGTTCCATTTGAGTAAGCTGAAATGTTGCAGCGCTGATTTGCACTTTTCAGAAAGCAGGAAGCTCAAGGATGTTTTACGCTCTTTTCACCTTGGTCCAAGATTATGTCAATATAAAGGAGCTGATGGCTTGGTCAAAGGGAGTCAGGTGACAAATTTCGCAATGAAGGAGGAATATTTCGACGGTTAATTCTAACGGATGCATTTTAACATGCGATGTATTGAGTGATTTGAAGGAGTTATTGGTTTTGAACTTGCAAACCTCTCAAATCTTAAAAATTTTTACTCATTGTTTTTTGCAGAAATCCTCATCGGGCCATTTTTGGTATGCTTGACGAACTAAGCAATTCCAGTAATGATTTAGCGGGGCGAGTCTTCTAGTGAAGCAAGTCTTTTTTTACGATGCCATATAAAACATTTTGTGTTATTTCATTTGAAGGAGGTCTCGGCCTCTCAAAGAGTTTAACCTCGCGATTTCCAATAATTTTCCTCTTCATTCCACAGAAAGTAGTCCAACTTCTTACTAATTTAGCACTTTTCAGTTATGCTCGAAACTTCCAGATCTTTTTTTCACAATGAGAATTCGCCCACTTCAAAGAAGGTTACAACCCTCGAATATTTGTTCAATTTAACGTAAGCTGCTACAAGGTCAACGCATGCGTTCAAAGAACAATATCTCTCAGCAGGCCATCTATACACTGTACGCAGAGAAGATTTAGCGGGGAAGGGGGGATGGAGTCGCATCTGCTGTTGTCGGTAGGATGGAGGTGTATCTTACAAGGAGGGTCTTTCAGGGCAAGCCGCGCTTTTTGGAAACGGTTCCTTCATATTGTAGGGACGCATATGGACCACAAAACCATGTTTCGTTTTCGCTGAACGGTTTTAGTAGTACCAAAAAAGTGGTGAATGATACTCTAATGGTTCGATCCCCCGCGGCGACTAAATTTTGCAATCAAGGTTGGCGGCTACTTTTGGCTTCAGTTTGGTCCAACCATGAATATGACATTTAGCACCATTTGGCACCAACCCGTAGGCGAAAACCCAAATGCAAAATTTAGTCGCCACGGGGATCGAACCATTAACAGTACCTTATGCTTCTTTTTGGTACTGCTAAAACCGTTCAGCGAAAATGAAACATGGTTTTGTGTCCCTACATGCGTCCCTACAATATGCAAGAAACCGTTTTGAAAAAGCGCGGCTTGCCCTGAAAGACCCCCCCCCCGCCGTTCGTTTCCTAATTGCCTCGCTTGACCCTGGTCCGGGGTGCGCAATCTCTTTGTAATGTGCTTCCCTCAAATTTCACCAAAAATCGAGGCATTTAGGTCCTTGAACTTTCTGAACAAGGACACAAGTTCGAGCCGAGATCACATATGGAGGACATATTTCCCCAGACAGGCAATGCACAGCTCCACATAAGAATACTTGTGCTCATCAATTTCCCAAAACTCT
>MU895132.1:0-15395 GCA_036418205.1 Ostertagia ostertagi
GGGAGTGTTTTGGCCGCTCACTGTGATCTCATATCACCATGAATGGGGTATATAAACCCCACTCATAGAGTAAGGTTCAGTTATTGTTCATCCTTCATATGAATAAAGGATTCAAGAGGAGGCAGTGTTCACAACATGGCGACCACGACACCCGAGAAGAAGCTGCAGTTAGAAGACACGACAGAATGCAGATCTTCAGACAGTATCCTACGGATCCAGAAGGCGGAGTTATACTCAAAGAACGTGAGTATAATACGATCATTAGTGCATGTTCGATCCCGCTAGCTCACAAAAAGGAATCCAAGGAACTCTACAGATGAACTTTTTGGACGCTGCCTTACTTTCGAGGCTAGACATGCCCAGTTTTTCCGGCAACCTTCTTGATTTCCCCACGTTCTGGTCAAGGTATAACGCTCTGGTCCATTCAAAGATAGATCTTTCGGATGCAACAAAGTTCTCTCTGTTGAAAAGTTGCCTGAGAGGGCAAGCGTTACAATCCATCGAAGGAATCCCCGTAACCGACGAAGATTATCGTACGGCTGTCGACATTCTTCATCAAATGTACAACAACCCCTCAGCCCTGCGCCACCTGATTTACACGGAACTCGCAAATCTTCCACAGTGTGATCAGGAAGGGAAACGACTTCAAGAAATTTATCTGAAAATGCTACGTCTTATTAGGCAATACACTTCCATCACCCCAGGGTCGCCGGAATACGGGCTCGGGGCACTACTATATAATAAATTGCCACGATTCGTTCAGTCCAAGATATACGACATAACAGGAGGACAGATGAGCCTCACACCAAACCAACTAATTGATCTCCTCTCGGACGTGGTGAGAAAAGAAGTCACCTTAGGACAGGTCGGCAATTCCATCAACTCTTATTGTGCAAATAATTACAACCTTCGAAATTCAACAACGGGAGATGCAGAACGGCTCAAGAAGCCTGTACCATTCTCGAATGTACGCCAGAAGTCTTGTCCCTTTTGCTTTGAAACTAATCATAATGCATTCCAATGTCGCTATTTCAATACACCGGACGAAAGACGTGACCGCACTCACCAGAATGATCTGTGTTTCAAATGTCTACGACCGGATCACAGAACAAAATTCTGTGACCGACCACCCTGCAATATCTGCAACTATCACCATCACCCCTCCCTGTGCTATCATTCAAAACCACCACAAAACAAAACCTTATCAGAAAGGGATACCAACAAAATCATCCAAAACAACTTTGCATTTCCAAAGAATCAAACCAACGAATGGTCGAAAAGGACAAACGATATTCAAAGTAATTCCAATCGGTTTCTAGACGGCGGTAAACTCAAGCAAGCTCGTTCACCAGCTAATCTAGTAAACTTTTCCGAGGATGTGTCAGAAAACAGCGCTAAAAATGAAAGTGAAGAAGATGGAGAACCAAATCAAAAAAGTGGTCTGTGCTACACCGCAACCAGTTCAACGACAATCGAAACAGAGAACAATGAAGAGCAAAAGAACAACGACGAAGTTCTGCTAATGTGCACTGAGATCATATTAGTCAATCCGGATGACAGGAGCAAGAGAGCAAGAACTCTGGCCTTTCTGGACAGTGGTTCAACACATTCATACATTACGACAGATGTCGCAGAAAATCTCAAACTAAACCAAGTCACGGAAAAGGATATTACACTTTACACATTCGGAAACGAGGAGTCGAGAACAGTATCATCAAAGCAGTATAACATCTGCATACTATTACCAAACGACTCATTGTACCCTATGAAGGTACAATCCCTTCCTATCCTTACGAAACCTCTACCCCTTCCCTCCAGCCTCCCGTCTCTATCAACTGAGCTTGCCCAACGTTTCTCGATTTCAGCCAGACACAGAGAGACAGGAATTCTCATAGGAATGGATCACTTTTGGCAGTTGGTCCTCTCCTCCGATTTCCATTCTTCAAATCTGCCGAGTGGACATTACCTATTGCACACGAAATTAGGGAAGATTATCTCTGGAAGGAAAATACCGACTCGTGCTGTAAACATGGCAGTGAAAAATGAAAGTGATCACCCATTGAACAAGCAGAGTTTAGATGAAATGGTAGAAAGATTCTGGTCCTGTGAATCTCTCGGTACAACAAACGAAGCAAGCTCCAAAGACGATAATATATGTCTCGATTTCTTCAACACCACAACACGCTACGATGAAGCCGAATGCCGCTACTATACAAGACTTCCATTCAAAAGTAGACCGCCAAAAGTACCAGAAAACTATAATCACAGCCTAGCATGCTTGAAGTCGAACTGGAAAACCCTCTCTAAAAATCCCTCTCATCTAGAGAAGTATCACAACATCATCAAAGAACAACTACAGCGAGGCATAATCCGCGAAGTTTCGAATACAGTCGAAGAAACAAAAGGAACATATCTTCCACACCACGCCGTGATTAGCGGATCAAAGACAACAAAAATTCGACTGGTGTACAATGGGAGCGCAAAGAGCGGCAACCAACCAAGTCTCAACGAATGTTTGTTTCGTGGTCCAGTCTTGATTCCAGACTTGAGCGGAATACTTCTTAGAATTCGCCTCGCACCCATTCTACTGATAGGAGATATAGAAAAAGCATATCACATGATAGGATTAGAAGAAAGCGATCAACCTTTCACAAAGTTCCTGTGGCTCAAGGACCATCGACAACCCCCCTCAAAAGAGAACCTGATGACACTCCAATTTCAACGAGTTCCATTTGGACTGATATGCAGCGCTTTCTTACTGGCTGCTACGATTCATCTTCACCTTACAAAAACAGCGACGACACTGTCTCATGAGATACTCACTTCATGTTATGTGGACAACATTTTCTTGACAGCAAATACAAAAGAGCAAGCAATAGATAAATATAACGAAACCAAGAGTTTATTCAAACTTGCTGGTATGAATGTTCGACAATGGACCACCTCAAATGCTGAAGCCAACTCGTATATCGCACTGAAAGAGAACGCGCCAGCAGAAGAAACCGCGAAAATCCTTGGTATTCAGTGGAATGTTGAATCCGACACACTCACTCTTCGACTACCCACCAAATACGAGAAGTCATTGATTCCCACCAAACGAAATGTACTGAAACAAGTCGCTTCAATCTTTGACCGCTCGGACTCATAGCTCCGGTTACCGTAGAAGCGAAGATTTTCCTCCAAAGCCTATGGAAAGAAACCTTTCAGTGGGACGAGATACTACCCACTCAATATCAAACACTTTGGACAAATATCCTCGACTCTTGGACCACTCCCTCGCTCAGAATCCCTCGAAGAATCATAATCAACCCTAAAATACCCTCTTCTCACCAACTTCACGTTTTCACCGATGCATCACAATCCGCATACTGCGCCGTTGCCTATATTCGAACAGTTACAGCACAGCAGATTGATGTCAAGCTATTAATGGGACGAACACGACTACCTCCACTGAAAAACACCGTAACAATCCCGCGTCTCGAACTAAGTGCTATCTCTCTGGGATCTATGTTGATGAAACACATCGCAAAAGAGATGGAAATTCAATACGATAAGATGTACCTCTGGTCTGACTCCAAAGTCGCTTTACAATGGATCAAAAGCAATGCAAGGCTTCCAATTTTCATCCAAAATCGAGTTCTCTGTATCAAGAATAATGCTCCAAGAGCTATTCTACGCCACGTCCCCTCTGCATTCAACCCTGCTGATGTGGGAAGCAGAGGTTCATCTATTGAAGATCTTCTAGGCAACGAGCTGTGGTGGAACGGACCACCCTTCTTGAAGCAAAACGATCAGCATTGGCCTGAAGACAAAAGTGAGGAAACAACTAGCCAGAACGAAATAGTCGCCATCACGATCAATATGGAATGAAGAAAAAACCCAAACTGGGACACTAATTGATAATACTACGAAATTCGGCAGCTGGAAAAAACTCCTACAAGTTGCAGTCAACGTAATATACTTCGTATTCATTACCAAACAAAAAATTGCAAAGAAGAGGAATACAGTACTTAACAGTCTAGACCTTATTGGAAAAGCGAGTCTGATACTTTTCCGACAAGCGCAGTCAACAAGTCCAATAACAGAAGATCAAAAGAAGAGTCTTCGAGCCTATTTCGAAGAAAATACACAGCTATGGAGATCGAAAGGAAGAACTTCGAACTCAACGTTGCCTTTCGACACGAACAATCCCATCATCCTCCCACGCCGAAACTGGATAACATCCTTGTACATACTTCATATACATCAAGAAAACCATCACACTGGAATCGCTCAGACACTTACCACTCTTCGAGAACATGTATGGATTCCTCAAGGAAGAGCCGAAGTGAAGCGAAGTCATCAACAAATTATGCATGTATTGCAAAAGAGAAAAAGCACCACCGTTCCGCCTACCACCCTTCCCAGACCACCCCCAAGAAAGAGTGAAACAACCACATTATCCGTTTTACAACTGTGCTATCGACTATGCCGGCCCATTTAAAGCCACAATCAACGAAGAAGAAGTAAAGGTGTGGATTGCTCTTTTCACATGCATCAACACACGTGCTATCCACGTCGACGCAGCAAAAAGTCTCAGCGCAAATTGTTTCCTTCAAATTCTTCGAAGATTTATATCAACTCATGGATGCCCCCATTGGATACCTCTCAGATAATGCTTCGGCTTTCACATCAGTAGCCAACACAATTCAAACCATTCCTATCAACAAAAACAACGCCCTTGTCGACTACTGCTCTCAGCATAATATTCATTTCAAATTCATCCCTGCCTTCGCTCCATGGCAAGGGGGCATATACGAAAGTATGGTCAAAATTTTCAAGAAATCCCTCAAAGCAACTATTCGAAATCGCAAACTGGACTTCGACGAATTTCTCACTATGGCCAAAGAGTGCGAAGCAATTGTCAACACCCGACCACTCACGTACGTTTACAGTGATATTGACTCGGGTTATCCCCTTCGACCCATAGACTTCCTCAGACCATTCGCGCTTCTGGGATCCCCAAGAATAAAAAGAAGAAGACGAATCCGAGGAGGAGTGGAAGACTGAAGTAAGAGATGATGATCTCCAGATGCGATGGAAGTCTACGCTAGAACTACTCAACAAGTTTTGGAAAAAATGGCATGAAGAGTATTTAACAAGTATGAGAGAACGATTTCAACAAGAACATAGACAACCACGCTCACTATCAAAGGAGGTACCTGGAGAAAATCAGATCGTCATAGTACACGACTCGATGAAACAACGGGGCCAGTGGAAACTTGCAAGAATAATCAAAAGGTCCGATCATTGCGCCACTCTCAAACTAGCTGATGGACAAACAATAACACGCCCCTTCAACCTCCTCTATCCATTAGAAATACCAGCTTGCGAAATGGATCTAGAAAATGATGGAGAAGAAAGAACAATGCTGAGAGACACTATGTCGAAACATGAAGCAACAAGATCCCAAAACGGAACAGAACAAGAAGCAACAAGTTTCTAAGAAGACAGCCCAACGAACGCATCCTATGATAACAAGAAGCCTCAAAAGAAACGTCGTATAAACCACAATCATCACTACAAAGAAGATCCAAGAACGTATTGTATATCAGCCAACTACTACTGAAGATATAGAAGTCAAGTTATCAAGAAACATTTTTTTTTTCGGGCGGGAGTGTTTTGGCCGCTCACTGTGATCTCATATCACCATGAATGGGGTATATAAACCCCACTCATAGAGTAAGGTTCAGTTATTGTTCATCCTTCTTATGAATAAAGGATTCAAGTGGAGGCAGTGTTCACAACACACAGCTGGTTCACGTCTAACGATGCGTTTATATTCAGTCCACACGGCAGATCTTGAGAAGAAATCAGTCTCATGTGCGCTAAGAAAACCTCTCGATTTGTTGAAGTGAACCTGGTTCATTCAAAGTAGAGATGATGAGATATGAAAAGCATAAAATGATATGTAAAAGCCTATACATCAATCGAAGACGCGACTGCTCATTTAATGAGCGGCGTTATGAAGTTCGGCCTTGCGGCTATGTCATGCACCAATTTTAAGGAGACTACTAGATACTTAGACGACCCGTTGATCAGCACGGCGGTTGGCCTTGCGCGGGTCCCAACTTCTTTTCCATTGCTCGCGGTCTTGGGCTTTCGTTGTCCAGTGTACGGCCACCTTAAGGGACACAGGATCATACACGTTGTTTCTGTATGCCAAAGAGTCTGCCCAACGTAAAGGAGGGCGGCCAAGTGGCCGTTTCTTCTCGCGCGGATACCATTGAGCAGTCTTCGAGCTCCAACGTCCATCGTTTCTTCTGATCAAATGCCCAGCAAATCGGTGCTTCGCTTCATTGACGTGAACCAAAACGTCCTTAATCTTCGACATAGCTCTGACGTCAGAATTGTGCAGGCTCAGTTCTCGTTGACGGCTCAGCGTTAGGCCTATCAGACGACGTTCAATTGATGCCTGAGCGGATTGAAGCCTCTTTTCTAGCGATTTTGTTAAGGCCCAGGTTTCTCCAGCGTAGCTGAGGGCAGGTAGCACTGACGAATTGAACAGGTCGGCCCGGAGCTTCCGATCCTTGGTATCCTCTGCAACACTTCTTATTGAGTTAAAGGCGGCCCATCCAGCCTTACGACGTCTCGCTAGCTCTCCGGAAAGATCGTTCTTCATGTTCAGCTGGCTCCCAAGGTATATGTACTCCTCAACGTCTTCGATTGGACTTCCTTTTAAGAGTACAGGGGCGCTAGCTGAGAATGCATTCCGCATGACCTTCGTTTTGGAGGTGTTGATAACGAGACCGCAATGACTTCCTTCCTCGTCCAGAAGATTTAGCATCTCAGATGCATGCTCTGGCGAATCCGTAATCAAGACGATGTCATCGGCAAATCGGAGGTGATTCAAACGCATGCCGTCGACGTTGATTCCTTGGCTGCTCCAGTTGCAGCGGCGTATCACGGATTCCAGACAGGCAGCGAAGAGGTTAGGTGATATTGGATCACCTTGTCGCACGCCTTTCTCAACTGCAACAACAACGTCATTGTAGAAAGGGCGAAACACTGTTGAACATTCCGTGTAGCATTCACGCAGCACATCCACGTACACCTTTTCGACGCCTTGGTCTTCCAGCGCCCTCCATACCTTCGTTGGTTCCACTGAATCAAACGCCTTCTTGTAGTCAATGAATGTCATCACCAGAGGCAGTTGATGCTCGCGCGATGCTTCGATAAGGCGTCGACAGGTCATAATATGGTCGAGCGTGCTAAAATTGCGGCGAAAGCCTGCCTGCTCTACTGGCTGAGCCTCTTCCAATGTTCGTCGGATACGCGCCAATATGCAACGCGTAAACACTTTGTAGAATACCGGCAGCAGAGTGATGGGACGATAGTTTGCCAGGTCTTCTTTATCGCCTTTCTTGAACAGTAACACTGTCGATGACTGCTTCCACGCCCTTGGAACAGCACATTCAGCTACATAACGCGTAAACCTCTTAGCAAGGGCTCGATATAAAGGCAGACCGCATGCTCGAAGAAGTTCTATAGTGATGCCGTCTCTTTCCAGGCGCCTTGTTTTGGGGCATCGTTTCAACCGCATGGCGCACTTCCGATGTGAGAAAGGGCAAAACTTCATCGGTGCTCGGCGCATCCATTCGAATGACGGGGATGTCTGACTTGAACAGAGCTGTGTAGTATGTTGCCAGAATTTGCTCCATTTCTTGTATCGATGAGCAACGGGATCCGTCTGGAGCCTTGAGGCACGGAATCCTCAAGCGGTGTTCGGCAATCCCTTTTCTGGTTCTCTTCAGGCTCCGTCTGTTTTCCGCCTCGTCTAGGAGTCTTGACCTTATGAAGTTGGCATGGTCTTCAGCAATCCGTTTTCTACACAACCGGCTGAGTAGAGTGTACTCCAAGTGGTTTCTTTGTCTGTCCATGTGCCTGCGTTTCTCGAGAAGAGCGCGAGTAGCTGCAGTGATACGACGAGCATTATGATTCGGAGCAGTACGGCGACAGCTTTCTCCAAGTCTTGTTACCGCTTGCACGAGGCTATCGTAATCGGTGTTGACGTCACCAACCATTTCAAAGTGTTCTTCGCTTGCAAGCCTTGAGACAGCGTCTACGTCTAGCACGGTAGGTGTGGAATGTCTTGAGCGTATGCGCATCAGGCGCACTAGGCTGCGGTCGAAATGGAATCGTCCTCGGAGTAGACGGTGATCGCTACCCGTGTTGAACGAAGGCACCACTGCAACATCTGTCATGATTCTACGGTTGCATAAGATGTGATCCAACTCATGACAATGCTGCCCATTCGGGGTTACGTGAGTCCATCTTCTTTTCGGCGATTTGATGAACTGACTATTGCCGTGATAGAAATGATGGAGTTCGCAAAAATTCGCTAGTCTCTGCCCAGCTTCGTTACGATCTTCGGCTGAATGTGGACCGATGAAGACCTCCCCGGCTCTCCTTGATCCAACACGAGCGTTGAAGTCGCCCATTATCACGACGTAGTTGCGTTGACTGCGAATGAGTTCTTCCAGTTGCTCATAGAAGTCATCGTGCTCCTCTTCATCACTGTCTGCTATAGGCGCATAGACTTGCACCACCGCTATCTGTATGTCCCTCGAGAGCGAAGCGGTTAGCACGGCGAGCCGATGACTATGGAACGTTACACTTCGCACATGTTTGGGAAAACTCCGGTGACACTATGAAGCCAACGCCTCCTGATGTTGAGTTAGACTTGCGGGCTCCTAGGAATACTGACGTCCCATCGGTCCACGTGCAGGACAAGGGCTCCTTCCGCTTTGTTTCACTGAGGCCGATTATATGGTATTTGATCCGTCGAGCTTCATCGATAAGTGTAGAAAGCTGAGCGGCCGAACTGATGCTACGGCAGTTGTAGGTACAGGCAATCAGTTGGCTCGCTCTTGTCCGTCTCCTTTGGTAGCCTACGGCCCTGAGATTTCCTCGCCTTCGGCTGTTTGCTGATCCAGCGCTACCGGACTGGGCAGGGACAGCCTGCAGGGGACTAAGGCAGTTATAAGAAGTGGTCGTGGTATTTTCGTCCCACGGGATAGCCTTACCAGGGCGTTCCCGTTGCTCAAGGAGAGCGCCGTCCCACCAAGGGCTTGGGCACTTTGGGTTCTTTAGTCACGGGGAATCGGTATGGGGTTTCGGCGCAGCCCTATCCCGAAGGATATTCCGATCCCGCCTCAAGCTCGTACACCACTACAAGGTAGAACCCATGTACAAGTTCATGCCCATCCTAAGGTCACTAGTGATCTAAGGAAGCATTCCGACCCATTAATTTTAGAGAACTTTTCGTTACAAATTGAAATTAGCTAGAAAATAAAAACCTAAAATCAATAAGAAGTTGGGCTAGAATGACTAGAAAACGTTTAGAAAATCCTAGAAATCCTAGTACACTGAAGGAGCGCTTTACTCTTGAGTGCTGTGATATCTACTCTTCGCAAGTAAGTGAAATATGCATTTTTTTATTCAGCTTCGACAGTCGCGAGGAATGGAAGGAGTGCCCCTCTATAAGGTACATTCGTGACCAGTCACATTGCGGTAGGTAATATTATTAATATTCTGTTTATGTGAAGGAATAGGGCAAAGTTGCCGACGTGATGAAAAAGAATGGCCGGATGTGAGCCAAAGAGATGCGCTGGGTGCCGTGTGCGACGAAAACGCACGGCAGTCACAACATACACGTCCAACACGTACATGTTGTCCCACCCACAACATTTCTGGTTGAGACGGCTTAATCGCATTCCATATTTGTTGCACAAGCAACTAGCACATTTTGTTCATGAGCCATGCATGATTCAAACCCGTTTGTAACTGAATATAAGTCTTGCGTGGAGGATCCTACTTCTGCTCATGATGCTTTCCACTCCTTCAGGCTCTTGTTGGGCTGTCTCAGCTGCGGCAACGATGTCCGATCGTCTCTGTGTTCAGACACTCCGCAGAAAGAAGGTTAGTCATCAGATAGGTCTTCGCATACTACCTTGGTAGCGCCTTTATACCAGATAATCATGTGGTTTCAACAAGAGAACTTCGTTCGTTATCGCTGTCTTGCTCGGAGGGCTTGTATCCAGCAGCTAATATTTTTACGGGAAGCTAGTTGCATTTTGGCCCGAGCATTAAGAGTGACACAATTTCAGACGATCCTTTCGGACACTGACATTCTTGCGTGTTGTGGAGATTTCTGTGGATTTGGGTAGGTTCATTGCTGAAACTCTAAGTAATGATCAGCTACTAATCAGTAATGATCATCCCAAGGATCACCTTGCTCTTCCGACTGAGGATCTATCTAATTTGACAAGAGCTGGCATATCTCGATCCACTTCAGGCCTTCGACAGGGTAGCCCACGATGCCTTTTATACTAGTGAATTGAAGTCGAAGCTTTCCCGTCAGAGCTTCTTCGGGAGAAAAGGACGGAGTTGTATTGCTGCGAGGTTAATAGGAGCTGACAGCAACTCATGTTAGCACAGACTTCGGATGATAAGATTGAAAAGTGCCCTGGTCCCATAAGAAGTCCTCCACATTCAGGAACTTCTCACTTTCGTGCCCACGATCTTACGGCAGTACAGGGTAGGACACGATTGGGGCATCAGATACGTTCGAGTTCTTATCCTGGTTTGTCTGTCGGGCACTTTCTTGAGGCCGATGTCAGACTTTGCGAATCGCGCGATTCGCTAGCGTCCGCGGTTGCGGTACCAGCCAATTGAGTGATTCACTGGCCGCGACGCGACCGCAGACGCTAGCGAATCGCGCGATTCGCAAAGTCTGACATCGGCCTAAACTTAGCGTCACAAACTCAACTCGGATTTAGCTCGTGCTTCAACAATAGAGAAATGTTCTAAGGGAACTAAAAAAGTTTTCTTGCTCTTTTGCTCAAATTTCTGCAACATAGAACTTCTTCGCGCTAGTAGAAGTGCTGAGCAGTTGTCCCACAGGTACTAGCAGCTGCTTACTTACAGATGCGATGCATGGTTGTACGCCCAGAAAAGTGGTGTGTGTAGCGGAGGACGGTATAAGGAGCAGGTAAGAAGAACAGTTTCTGGTCAGGAAAAACGATGCTCGGCTAATTTCTCCATCACGATACTATGATAAGCCAGTAAGGCAGTACTGCAATCGCCATCATGCCGTTCTTCTTCACCAGGGGGTCTCGGAAAAGACGGTTTTCAGGGAGTCTGTAAGCCGTACACTTTCCATCCATGTGGACGTCACAAAAATCAGACATATTATGGTGACTGCCCGAAACACACCTACAGGACACCGATGTGCAAGCAATTCTGCCAGTACGGATACGGAAAGCGCTATGACAGCGATAAAGTCTACGGTAGGGGATTATTGTTTTTGAAATGCCCCGACTTCTTTTCACTTCTACCCAATAGGTCGATTTCTTTAAAGCAGTGATCACTATGGCTGAAAGGCGGTGCGGCTCTGATCACGTCATGGAGCGTCGCTGTGTGAAAGTCTTCGGGAGGCGTCCCAACCCACCACCCAGCTGGGCAGTCCAGTCTATCGATGGCGTTCAATGAGTGACTCATAAAAACTGCATCGCCCTCCTCCCTCCCCCCTCCTCCCCCTCGGCCCCCTCTTCCTCAGCCATCGTGAGCTCTGCCTTTGAGTAGGCAATCCAAGAAGTTCCTCGAATTGTCCCCGATGAGATGCGTTATACCGTGGTCATGGCTGGCGTTGCATCTTGAAAAACCTCACGGAGCACCTGAGTAAACCTTGGAATTTGACTCTAAAGATCTCTGGAGCGCTAGGGCGCAGGTTTTCTTCGAGACGTACCCCAGAATTTTCCATAATTTTTGACTCAGTCTGCTTCGTTTTCAGCAACTGCGGCTTACCGTATCAAAAATGATGAAGCTGCTATTCAAGCACAAATCATTGTCAAAGGGCCAGTTCAAGCGTCGTTTGCCACCTATGAGGACTTTGCGTATTACAAGTCGGGGATTTACGTGGTAACTATTTTTCTGGTGATTGTCTTTGATCTTTGCTCCAGGCTGATCAGTCAAAAACTCTTGTGAACCTTGAATTCGCGCTATAAACAACAAGCCTGGGCGTCGCCTGCGGGCGCACAGTAACGTCGAGACGGCTTATTGTTGGAAGGAGAAAGTAATGCGCAGAGCTTGCCCCAACAATCATCCCTTTTTATTTTCCAGCACACAGCCGGCAAACGAAGGGGCGGACACGCGGTGAAAATTATCGGATGGGGAGTTGAAAATGGCACGAAAGTATTTGGACGGTCGGTTGCCAATTCGTGGAATACCGACTGGGGAGAAGACGGAGGTACGTGATTTTGCGAAGCTATTGTCCTCAAAAGGTAAAAATTTCTCGCAATTTTCGCATAGAGGCGAATTTGAAGTTATTATAGTACTCATGAGCGGGAGCAGCGCATCCGTTTGCGAAGTGTGACGACATGCAGGCGACTGCAGATGTAAGCCTGAGACGCGAGCGGTCGCGACACTGCTTGGTTATTCAGTGGCTGGGCCCCCATCCATAACGGAACGCAACGCGTCGCCTGTTTCCTTCCACCTACTGATATTTCGCAGTTAAAATATGACCCCCTTCCTGCTGTTGGTTCAAAGAGGACAAACCTTCGGAGCTAATGAAGGAATTAAAATTGTTCCGGGTCCTCTGCTCTATATATAACTATAACTTCTGCAATACTTTCTTAGGCTCCTAATAGGCACGACGAGCATCGAAATACTTCTTATTTCCACAAATACAAATACTCCTAGCAAACTCCCACACAACATCACCCTGGCGAGCACGACAATAGGAGCAGCTTAGGGGTTGGGGTATGATCGAGGTTGGCCACCCATACCCTCGTAAGGCTGGCTCACGTTCGCGAATGTGCAAATTTCTGAATGAAAGGCGAGCAGGAACCTCCCACCGTATTGAGACCATTTTCTTAAGGTTATTTTCGCATCGTACGTGGAGTGGACAACTGTGGCTTCGAGTCGGGAATCGTCGCTGGGGACTTCCATGGGTGACCTTGTGATCTGACCGATTGCCATGATCATGTATGGAATAAATGTTTTCAATGATCTGGTTCAGGCCACATATCCATCATGTATACCTAACCAAGGCTAGGCTAAGCGAAACTATCGAGGCTACCAACGCAGAAGCACGTTGACGACCAGGGGGCAAGGTCATCCGTTCGTTCTGTTCGAATAAGGGGATCGTATTTTCGGTTTGGGGAGGAGGTCATATCTGGGGTTGAGTAAGGGAATCACCTTTGGGAAAAGTGCGAACGGGGGTGTATTTTGGGAGTTGAAGGGGTCGTGGGTTTGGGAAAGAGATTTACCAGCATCTACCTTCCCTCCCCTCACTGCTCGACGGTATTGCTCTCAGCAACATCAAACAATCAAAAAAATAGAAGAATATCTATATGAACTACCATCGTGTCGCTAAGAATGACATCAATGGTAGCGGGAACAGGGATCGTGTTTGGTTGAATCTTCTTTGGATAATGGTTATGGTGGGGTCGTACGAGATTCCAACTCCAAGATAGGAAGGGGGGGGTGGAAGAGTGTAAATAGTGCGAATACGACGTTGACCCTGACGAGAGGGTTTGACTTTTTTTTCTCGTATGAGTCCGGCATGATTTTACGAAAATTCGCTCTATTTCAGATGCGTGGGTTTTACGTGGAAACTAGGCAGAACGTGAAGCGGGCCAAGTGTATTCTGACAGCGATCAACAGTGGAAGTATTCCAGGGGTAGAATGGTGAACTTTTGATCAAATGCCGTGTTGTAGCAGTGAAAAAGCAAGCTTTATAAACCCTCGCGGAAGCAGGTCCAAAAAGGTTTTTGTGCTAATCGTTCTACTGAGAGCGCAGGTCGCGTCATCCATAAGGCCTTGTGTTTCATTATGTTGTTGTGTTAATTTTTTTGAAAGTACGAGTCATATGACATAAAAATGACGGAATCAACAATTAGTGATCTTAAACAACTTCTGAGAGCAAAAACATTGTCGACCGCGTTTGTGAGGACATCTGCCTCATTAGTTATTACAGGGCCTGCTTTCTAGACTAAAGAAGATCGGGGGCAGGGTGAATAACGGTCGAGGAAATCCTCGACAGGGGGTCGTATTTGCTCCGATGAGAGTTGGGAGGGGGTCGTAATCAAAAGGGTCATCAACGGACACAACGGTGCTGCTGCCACTTATTTGCTGTCATCATTACTTTCACAAGTGTTGTAGTTAGCCTAATGCAAATAATATCTTACACCTGTCTGGAATTAAAATTCAAATGGAAAGTGGGTGTTGGTTTGGTTCGTAGTGATCAGTGTGGCATAGGAAGGCAACGCGTCCTGCAAAAGAATCGTAGGGAAAGGGCAGCGAGTATCTACTCTAGAATGATGCACATGCTTCGAGAACTTAGTGGAGGAACAGCATCTTGGTAGAAAGTTCAAAACAGGCAGATTCGCAGCCTTCTTGGCATCATCAGATCCTGCAACCGCAAGCGTGTCATTCATCAGAACGGGTTGGAAAGGAAGCGATTGAATAAAGGAATGATCAGACATCACTATGACCACAAGAGTTGTCCTAATTAGTTGATACTGGAATGGATCTGCGCCAAGTGCATCATTTTCAATTTACTCCATCGAACTGACGTGTATAGAAGTATTTTGAAGGTGTTCAAAGAAGTTCCCTACTACGGCGAGGGAGTAATAGAGTTTTCGAGTGGCTTCGAAAATTTCCTTGACATTTCCTCGACGCAGATTTCTCGCGAACTAGAAAGCGTTCGAAACAAATGGAGCACCTGTTAGAAAGCGTGAATCTTCTACTTTACAACGCTTTCCTCCGGATTTTCAAGCATTGCCAATGAAGACAGCTACTGTCTTCCTAAGAGTGGGAACTCGCATGTAAATTTCAATTTCCTCGACAATTTCTCGACGTCTCCCACTCTCGAGAATAGGTGTGCTTAGAAAAACGCTCAGCACAATTTGAAATGGTTATCAATGAAGAAAGTTATAGTCCTTTAATAGGGGGTACATTTGACGATTTTTCCAACTAGCGCGCTCTAGGCACAGCGCGCGACGCGATCGCGGGTAGTTAGCGCCGCTATACTGGAGCGCGAGACTGTTCAACTGTGTAGGGCAGTACCTCCTTCAATGTTCTACTTTCCGGCCAATGTGGCAAAGGTTAAATGTCTTTAAAGGAAAGAAGGAGAACCTAATCTGAGCAGAATTGAATCTAGCATTTGGATCAAGCCGCATTTGCGTGGCAGCGGCGCTGCGTCCCTCTCGCACATCTGAACTAGCATTTTTTGATATGAAACCGGATGTGCAGAGGACAAAAAGGGGTCGTATCAGAGTCCATGTTTTGGAGGGGGGTCGTAAAGAGGCGGTTATTTCCTCGACACGATTTTCACCCTGTCGGTAAGTGGG
>MU895135.1:0-13906 GCA_036418205.1 Ostertagia ostertagi
CGTAAGTTGAGTAGTACGAAAAGAAAATTTGAGAAAATTAAGGCTATTCTTCTCCTGTTTTGAACAAGTAGCGATTGAGAACAACCCTCAGTCAAGGTCGAGAGCTTAGCATCAGGATTTCGGATTTCTCTCCAAACCTACGAGGACGCATGACTGGTTGACGTGCTATTTCGCAATAGGAAGGTTCAGAAGCATGGGGATCCCATTTCTGTGCTCGGTCTTCTTCAGAAAAACGCTTGCCGTGAAGAATGATGCCAGAATAAGTAACGAAAGGAGAAGTAAAAATAGGTTAGGAAATCGATGCAAAAACTTCATCTGCCTCAGGGTGTCCACATAATTTTGATACAAAGAAAAAACTTTCCATGAAAAATAGTTCGCTAAGTTAGAACGAAATCTTTTGCCGAGAATGTCATTGTAGGTTATCGACCACTAGGAGTTGAATGGTGAAGGTTTCATAACACAAAAAGCCTTTAGCTGACTCCTGAGAATCGATTCTAGGGTGTCCACATACTTTTGGTACGCACTGTACAAGCTTGTTTGCTGTGCTATTTCTGAAGATATTCTCTGGAGGATGAAGGTATGCTGGAACCATTGTCTATGATTAGCGTTGGGAAAAGTTTTTGTCCCTTTTCCGCAATTACTAGGCTCTATTAACGTACAGAAGCGCACAAGATTGAATATATCCACCATCGTTGTCGACTACTTCTTGCCGACGGTAAGGCAGCTAGAGATGCCAAAATACGACGTCAATTCGATTTCGACTTGAGCGCGAGTCTTGAAGTGCTCTTCCCATCTAAGTTAAGAGTTAGATCAGAGAGCAACCAACAGTCGGAAGGAGCAATGCCTGGGCTATAAGGGAAACGAGGGAGCACTGTCCATCAATTACTAGCTACGGAGCTTCAGTCTGTGGCACCGCTCGTTGCAACGTGTCGTCTGCGATTGTCAGCTGGGGAGTAGAGCTTTTCAAAAGAGCTGCTCCGCATTAACTGCAAAAAAGGGAGTAACATAAAAACCAATCAAATTGTTCTGATATGAGGGCACCAGTTGTATTCTGCGTTGGTGCACGTTGCCACCTCAGAGCGTGTCAAAATTGAGGGAGGATATAAAACCAAATTCAAAAAGGTGTAATAACGTTTCCCCGCAACCTAAGTAATTTTTATTTGGCATAATTCTGCAGGGGAGCGGATACGGTTGCGAATCATTTGGCAAGTATTGTGTGCATGTGTTTCGTTCGAGCATATGTTCAAAAGCATGCGATAAACAGAACCGGCTTGACCGTGTTTACTGTGTCGTTGGTGAGAGAGTGTGATCGTCTAGCTGCTCTGCACCGTGTGGCGCTTAAGCGAATTTCTGAGCGTTACTCAAAAGGCCTCTAAGGCCTACTTGCGAACTCCTGGCAATAACCACGACAAGTGGGCAGCAATAGGGCCGGTTAACTTATTATAACTGCAAAATTATGCCACATCGACAGATACGTTGCACAACGATTCTAAAAGGTGTACATAGAAGCAAAGGTAAAGTGGTTTGAAAGTAATGTGATAACCCAATATTTGATATGGAAAACTTCTTTGGTTCTTTGAGATTCTCAATTGAAAAAGAAAAAGTTGTACTGGGCTAAAAGCTCTTTCCCTTTCTGAGGAAGAAAGTCCCACTGGTCTTGTTCGCGGAACGCATAAGGGTGCTTGAGTAGACATAGATTAATCCCCACCAGAATGGATTCCGGGTGCGGTCATTGATCTGTCCATGTCCATCTGTATTGTATTAGGTTGTCTCATAAGTAGTGTCGCTTTTTTTCAAACAAAAACTTTTTTCCAAATGCTCATGCTTTTACACCAACTCATATACCACTCGAAAGAGAATTGTCTGCGCTACATGATTCTGCGTTTTCTTCCACCTTGTTGCAGAGGTTTTCAAATTTTAGGCCTGCGAAATGGGAGGTCCAGCCGACGAAAATTAACCAAACCGACAACTAGCTCTAACTTTATCTTCCCTTGGGAGAAATCAATCAATGATGTACCCTCTACTTATACATGACTCTTCTGAACATTCACACTATCAGGTTTCCCAACAAGTCGCGTCGCTCCTTTTCCAGACCTTGTTTCAACCAGAACTCGACGGTCGAGCACCATTACGTTTGAAATTCTCACCACGAAATTATTTACAGTCGAGACAAGTTTGAAAAAACTAGATAATGATTTCAAAGTAGAAGTCATGACTAGCTAGGAACGGATTGCGGCCTGGATGATTTTCTCATCCTGTCGGGGTATTTTTTCAATAATGTGGTCACTTTCGTGGACAAAAACAGCTTACCGCGCGGACCTAAAATTCGAACTAATTCACAACAAATATAAAAACAAAACAAATGAGCGAATAGAGCAGAAGAAGTGCTCACAAAAGATACACCACTTGATATAAAACAATAGCGTTTCAGAGGAAGAATTTCAATTTGAAAATTGCCATGGCTTATCGGTCGGCCAATTCGAAAAGAAACACAGGCAAGCTTTTTCGGCAACCTAAGAGTGGAATGTTTAGAAGAGGTCATGAGTAAGTAGAGGGTACATCATTGATCGATTTCTCCCAAGAGAAGATAAAGTTAGAGCTAGTCGGTTTGGCAATTTTTGTCGACTGGACTTCCCACTATGCGGGTTCAGAATTCAAGATCCCGCCACGAAGGTGGAAGGGAACGAAGACAAAGCATCATGTAGTGCAACCATTCTCTTTCGAATGGTGTTTGATTCGCTGTGAAAGCATGAGGATTTGGATGAGAAATTTTTTGTTTGAAAAAAAGCGACACTACTTATGAGACAACCTAATAGATAGTTCCAAGAAATATGTGGTTGCCCAACTTCACTGAACTTTAAAGGGTGGAAGGTTTGGTTGGAGAGGGTGAGTTTAGTCTATAAACTACTACTGACCACTGCTTTGGTGTTTCGCTGAACTTATGTTGTGCATCATACGATGAATTCCATAATTTCTTGGTTTTGCACCTGATAAGGTACCCAGTTTGGTTCTGCAGCTGGTTTTTCGAGAATTCTTGAGAGGAGGAAGTGTCGGTCACTAAGGTGATGTGTATTTTGGGTTGCATTTTCTCTACTGTGCATGAGCTTTTCGTTTCTCAATTGACTCATTCAAAACATTCCATATCCTGCACCATCCCTACCTCTCTCCCCACCTACAGAGATTGAAGAAGATTGTGGAGGAAATGGCTCGGCGCATCCACAACGATCATGAACAATGATGTTACTCGTCATGAGCTGGAGGTTTGCGATTAGAAGCCTAATTATATGTGGCAGTTTTGTCGATACTGCAAAGCCGGTGCCGACGTGAGTTTTCGGCCGACTCTGAGCGCCATAAATCGCCTACACTGGCTACAGTATGACAGCCACGACGCAACTGCCGCGTCGCACATGCCGTACCGTAGACGATCCTCATTCTAATTTTGCTTATGATAGCCTACGAAGTTGTTCGCATCACTAGATCGGGATCATCATTGCAGAGAAGTTCAATGATGGCATTACATATATCGTGAGCAGTTCCGACCGAGCACGCCTATTCATGAATTCCTGATTCTGTCTTGTGCGCTTTCGCTTTAATCTCTAAACTACTGTTAGTTTTCAAAATATTGTTTTGCTGCACCCTGTTTCTCGTATTGAACAAGGGCAGTGACGACTGTTGCTATATCGTTAGCACACAAACACTTTGCTGAATCGTGCTGAGTTTTTTCGATGCGTTCCCCTCCCCCCCCCCCCTCATCTCCCGATTTGCCGTGATCGGTTCGAAAGTGTTTCAATTCTGTGTGAATCCTCGGCGACTTTTTCATCCATAATTTCACACGTCTCTCCGCTGTATACTGTCGAAGCCAACGATAATCGATTGGGGAATTTTGGGGAAAAGCGGGGAATCTCATGAAACTGACGCCTTTTGTTGTTTTTCGATTGTCATTTGAACAATTTGAAATCTTGATTCCGAAAAATCTTTATCATTGAAGGTGATTGAATTTTGTGTCAGCGTGGAGATAAATGTCCAACATCAGCATATAACAGTTTAACTCCATAGGCTTTTTCTAGGGGCAATGTGCACCTTGAGTTCTGAAAAGGACACAGCTAATTTTTTTCTATTTCACTTCAAGGAATAGTCATAGGAAACAGTCATTTCGCAGAATGGCAAAGCCGAGTGTTGCTCAATCCATTCATTTTTGTACATGTTTCAGTTTGGAAGTCTGGATATAAATCTTGTTGATCAGTCCACAAGACAGTTCCATCTCTGCCCGAAGACATGCAAGCTTCACCCACAGCTGCGAAGAATCACTTCACTTTCTTAGCTTATAATTACTGATAATCTTTGACAATCAAGCCAGAACTGGACGCATTTCTCAGACGTCGCCGAATCCTTGGAGGCATTCTCTGCATTGTGGTGGGGGGGGGGGGGGGGAGCTTCAGAAGTAGTGGAAGTGGTATCAAAATCATGAGACTCTGGGCGGCACGATTCTGTTTTAGCGCCAAAAGTCAACCTAGTCCTCCTTTGTCTAGGAAAAGTCATAGTTTAAAATTATTTCTAATCAAATCCTGCGCATAAGCTCGAGCTGAGAATTCGTCAAATCACAGCTTTTTTACTCGTTAGTTGACTTAATTCTGATTTTTGCAGAAGATATGTTGGAACTTGCGGACATTCTGATCGTGAAGTAGTGAAAACAATCTAATAATTTCTGAAAACTATTTCTTCCTAGAGCTTTGGCTCCATGTAACAATAGGATCTGCCGAAGTTCCTCCGCTTCTTTTCGTAAGGGCCATTCCGCAGTGGCGCTGATTTCGGTGGGATCTCTATTTATGCTGCCCTTCCAGCTCCTGCAAAGGTACACTGAGTCCTAACAATTGTCTGTCAGTTCCAGGACGTTCGGAATGATCATCGCTGCTATTGCATCAATCACTTCGTTGAGTGTTCAGGATCCGTCAATTGAATGTTATCTTTTTTTTTTTTTTTTTTTTTTTTTTTTTTTTTTTTTTTTTTTTTTTTTTATCTATTAAGTGATTAAATTTCGCTGTTTTGTTTTTCTTTTCTTTATTTATTTTTCAACCCCTAACTTATCCTACATGACCTGAGAGGAAGCTTCAGAACAGGTCTTCCTTTGCGTCTACCTGTTTCTTGCTTCGAAGTCTACTGATGTTATCGGGGTATAATAGTCACGGGAGCGGATCCTATCTGGTGGGGTGGGCTTATTTTCACCGGACGGATTTTAGACAACTTCCAAGACAGGTAAGCCGGTTTGCCTGTATGTCGGCAAAGCGCAGAAATGTATACAATTTCGAACGCGTGCTGGCATACGTGAAGGAACGAGCTGCTCGTTTCTCATTCATTAGTGGTTTATTACGTGGGAATGCTATTGTGCGGTGTTGAAAAACTATTCGCACCTGCGAATGAGAAGAGGAAAACTGAGAAAATGTCGCGATTTTATGACAGTTTTAGGCGTACTTGTGGCTTGTCAGGAGATTATTGGCATGAAGTCCGTAATGGATCTCAAACTGATGCGTATCGTTACTGCTGAACGCCAACACTTTTACGAGTGCGAATGGTTCGGACTCAAACTACAGCTATAGCTCGAATCAATCAGCTTGCATGGCTTTACTCCAAAGGGTTCCACGCTGAGCAAGGAAACTCCCGATATAAAGGACATTAAATTGCTTTCACGAGCGGGCCCGACAGAAAGAGCCGTCGTAGACGGTGGTGAGTCATCGATAAACTGTAGCTAACGCTACCCGTTGGAGCCTATCCTCAGTGAAGCAGTGCACTTCACTCGAGCAAACCATGCAGTATCTTTCATATAGAATAACGTATAGCTTCCTTCCTTCAGTAGCTTTTTTATGCAAAAAATTGCCTGAAAACTCTCTGGCTTTTTCCCAGTGACACACAGCTCCAAATTTTTCTGCCTGGCCGATCATGCTTGCTATACGAAGTTATTACGAGAACCGGAAAATTGACTCGCCGTGAAAAAATAGAAACACATTTCGTGGGGAAACGGTCCGTTGGCGTCTCCATCAACAAGAAAAGGTAAACAAGGAGATTCTCACGCCCGAACATTGTCCCCGGAATACCTTTTCTGATCGTGGTAGAGGGGTGCTGTTACGTGGATAACATTGATAACTGTTCCTTGCCTGCTACAGCCAAAGGGTTTCGGGGTTTGTGATCCTCACCTCAGCTATTGCTATCACCCACAGTACATTTCACCGATATTGAAAAAAAAGCGTTAAGAATTGAAACAGTCGAGGAAGAGGTCTCGAAAAGATGTTCTCTGAGTGGTGGCGGACAAATCATTAGGTCAAGGGTTGAATGCGAAACATTTTCCAGTTACCTTTCTTTAGCTGAAATTGTTTCCTTATTTTCATTATTGCTGGTGGAGTAGCTCTCCGTTTTCTGAACACGGAAATGACCAATTACATGTCAGAATCTATTACATCTTAATATCAATTAAGCCTATAGATTCTTAGATATCAATATTTAGATATCATTATCTATCAAATACAAAGATTATGAAACTGAGTCATCTGAGGATCGAACGCATCAGATAGTGTCGGTCATGATTCCAGGTATTACTCTGTGTTTCGATCATAGGGGTTATGTGTTCGTCCACTCACTGTTGCTATACCACATACAATTCACGATATTTGAATAAAAGGCGTAGTTAGGGAAAGAAACAAGTTCGAGAGATGTCGCCTACTTGTTGAAGAGCGCCTCGCTGATCCCCAGGAGGACACTGAAAGTGAGTGACTCCCTTTGAATACACATTGACTAGATCTCAGCCCCGGAGGAAAGGGATCAGGGGGAGGACGTAAGCCTCGATCTCCCTGACGTTTCTCCCCTCTATTGGGCTTGCTCCTATTGTCACATACTAGCGGTTTTTAAATGCCTTTTCTAAATGTCCCCCACTTTCCTTCAAACATGAGCACGATTAAGGAAACCTTCAGTTGTGTCTAGGCTTCTTACATCAACAGCTTTTCGTGAGATATTTCCAACACAGCGGGAACAGAACTATTCGCCTTAAAATTTGACCAATACGAGAGTTTATTTTCCGCAGAGAAAAAAGAGATGCAAACGCGCGTTTTTTTCTGTAGGGAACATTTTTTCATTTTTTCACTTTTCTCCAGGACAGTAAGGAACTTATAGACGATAGCGAAATAAGTAGCAGTGAGCAGTAGCGCAGACCGCTCTTGCTTATAAGGAGTAATTGTCTGTAATATAATATTTTGAGGCAAGTGCGGATGTTTTACGGGCAATATTTTATGGCGTATGAGGGTGTTTTAAGGGAACACTCTGCAGTACCTGTCAAGACCCGTCGTTGGAAAATTTCACTTCTTAATGTATGACCCTGGGATTTAGTCAACGAAACAAGAACCGACTAGGAAATGCTTATTATGACGGATTGGTACCGTATCCTAATTGGCTTGAATCGCAGTTGGGAGAAGAAACTTAGGAGGAATCACTGGTGGAGGGGAATCTTGCACTAAATTGGAATTTTAAGTGGTGAAAAATGACTCCTTGGTTCCTCCCTCCCTCTGCCCTCATAATTGCGTTAATTGCCGCGCTGCATTGCGTCAACGATCTGTCACAGGCGCTGGGCGCAGCTTCTGCCGGCTCATCGTTGTTGGTGTGGCCGTCTGAATGATGGTCATCACAGTTGTCAGAGGCGCTGCGCCCACCAAAGGGGTTATAAATGACGCCAAACTTACGGTAACCGCTTTGATCGAATCGCAATTATTAGCGATAAAAGCGCCAAACGATCGACGCAAAAACGGGGATGTAGGGAGAAAGGCGCGGGGGTAAGGAGGTGCTGGCCTTTGGGATCAAAGCTGCGACCGCTCTTCAAGCCGCTCTATTAGTGAATAGGATATTACAAAATTTGTAGGTGAACGGATTGGAACTTGAAGTGGCAGCGGTGAAGGGAGGCTAGTAACGGAGAATCAAGGACCTCTTGATTCTCAGGCCTGAAATTACTTGTACAATTACCGTAGTGTGATCAATTGATCGCTTTCTGAGGGCGAGGGAAATGAAAGCAAAATGTATGAAGGACCATTCACTTGATGTGTTCCGATACTGAAAATTTCATTCTACATCTATGGCAAATGCGCTTTGGAAACCTACTTCTTTATGTCAATTACTTCAAACATTTAAAGGTGTTCCTTTTACTGAATAAGCAATGGAGTAATAACTAACTAAATAGTGGTGAAATTATGTAAAATAAATAATAAAGAATTATGTATTGGCCAAAACATGTATGAATGCACGAGTATTGCCAGTCAAAATGGCGTTCACGAAATATTTTTTAATTTAGGATAATCTGTTGTGACGTGAACAATATCGATACATAACCTCCCCTTCAAAAAGCGAGAAAGTGTCGGGTGCAGACCAAACACCACAACTGACGACGGCCTCCAAGTGAATCTGGTTAGAAGTTGTTCATAGTGATAGCTGATTTCTGGTAAATGATAGTTGTAATTAGTGACATCTATAGAATACAACTGCAACAGGCTAATCATTTCATTGGCAGAAAACATTAACATTTTGTGGAAGGCCGTCGTCACTCTGGTGCCTTGAGATGTTTTGGAATCGTCGATTCGAAGGATCGCAAAAAGTTTCAACGAAAAAAACCTCGGGAATCTGCAGGTTTCTTTGAAAAAAAAAGCCGCGATAGAACCCCATTTGCTTGCGTATTATACAGCCCTAATGAGCATTTTCTTTTAATCCTAGAGTCATTAACTTTATGTCGGATCAGTACTTATGTTACTGAATTACTCGTTTTTTGATCATACAGGTGTCAGCCTGGGGGGAGGGAGTTTTATGGGATTTGTGCTGAAGTAAAAGCAACAGTTCAGGAACGGTTTCGCGGGAAAAAACCACCAATAATGAAGTTGTAGATGAAAACCAGACGATTAATGTATGAAAAACTGGAAAAAAACGTCGGGGAGGGTCTTAGACAGGTACTCTCCCTCTGCCGCTCAGCAATGGATAAAGACGCACGTTGGACGAGTTGTCTGAACGTGCCCGCTGTAAACGCGCTCCATTTTTCAATCAATTTTCCCTGTGGTCCCAAAACGAGCACGATTGCCGACGCGTCCAATGACGGCCGGCAAGGGGGCGGGATTGGGGAAATCCCCAAGAACACCCATGTTTGAGGGACTTTCCACCCTGTTTTTGAGTTTCTGAGGTAAGTTCGTTTATTATTTCCACTGCATATGTTCTTCACTAGGGCTCGTGTATCCCTCAGTAGTAGTGGCATTGAAATTTTCGGACCCTCCCTGAACTGTTGCTTTAATCGGTTCCCCGACTTATGTTCGTTCTTAATACTGCTCCTTTCTTTTTCAAAGTTAGTCTCTGTGGCAGAACGGAGGCTTGGACATGGTGGAAGTGAACAACTGCTCCGTAGAATACCCGTAGATAGAGAAACAATACACGACTGGAACCATTTTCAACGAGGAATCAGCTGAAACCTGCAGTTCGAGGGGTGAGGCAACTCCCTGCATCTTATCCGTATTACTGGAGAAGCACTCCTTTGAGTTTTAACCATATGGATGAGATAAGGCCACGTTCATACTTTGAGAACCGGCTTATATGCGAAGATGCGATGATGCGACCAAGCGATTCTATCAAATGAAGTGAGTGCATATCGATTGGCTCGACTCCGCCTTAAAGCGTCACATGCGAGATAGCGTCTGGATTTCAGCGATCGCGCGAGGCGAAGATGCGATGGGGCGACCAGCGTGGAAGGATTTGATACGTGGCGACAGATAAGATTCAAGTCTATGGATGAGTCATTGATTGATTCCTGACGCGTCGCGGCGCGTGCGTCCCTTTGCGAACGTGCTACCAATCGCGTCTTCGCAAAATAGCCGATTCTCAAAGTATGAACGGGGCCTATTAGGTAAAGGTAAACGACTCATTTCAAGTGCACTTTTGATAAGGACCGGTGTATGCCCTACATCACGCACATCCTGCTCACATCCTAGGCAATTTATGGTATGTGATCGTCCACCCTGGGCTCCTACACCCTTGCGCCTAGGAAAGGATGTCCATACCCTAGTTCAGGACCATTTCCTTGGACCACAGCAGGCCGAAATCTGAAAGCACCTTAGGAGTACTTCCACACTACACCGGTCCTTATCAGAAGTAATTTAAATGAATCGATTACGTGTCATGAAACTCTTATCCTTATTCTTAGTAATGGAGAGCACAATGAAGTGGCTCCCCCGAACTGGAGTTTCACCGGAAGCTATTCTAATTCTGGTCCTTTGAAGAAACAATGTCCTTTGAAGAAAGAAGAACAGAAAAAAGAACTTTAAAGAAACAACAAACAACAGTTCAACTTAGCTTTCCAGGCCTCCGAAGTTGGATAATCCTACCAAATTCGACTCCGAGGGCAAAACATCGCTCGTGCATTGACTGGACCCCTTAGGTCATTTTATGGGCTAAATCACATTTAACTATCACCATGAATGTCAAACATTTAAAACTAAAATTTGTAAAGCTTAGAGCTTAAGGGGATAGGGGAGTCTGTGACTGCGCGAGAATAGCATTAGGGCGATGAAGAGGATGAAGAGGAAGAGGATGTGGTTGTTGTCGATGTACATATACTCCCCTATGCAGAAGCTTTGTGGTCAGCAAAAAAAATGAAAAATGAAAATAATCATTCCTAGCTCAGTGTTGATAAGGGAGTGAGCGCGAACTCGATCCAAGAGTCACGTGATCAGGAAAGGGAGATTTTCTTGTCCAACCTTCTACGAGTAGATTTGTCCTCCTCCGCTCGCCTCCGCTCCACTTCGGCCCTGTATCGGATCGTTTCGCCTCGGAGTGAACAGTGTTGTGCGCGCGAGGTAGCGATTCAAAATGAGGTGCATTTGTCGCCAAGCGAATTAGCCGATCATTGGCTGTGGGTTTTCGAGTGCTACGTGATGATGGTTTTTCACGTCACTGACTCCGCTATAACCTTCCCGTGAAACGCCGTTCGCGTCGATGATAAGAAGTAGACGTGAAAAAGTGTCAATCAAGGCTGCTGGCCTCGACGACTGGCTCTCTCTTCTGGCAGTTCCCGAATCAAACGAGCAAACCACTGCGCTGTATCGTCAGTACAGCGTCTCAACCCCTTCTGACGCTACCGTATCCTTTCGCCATCTTGACGGAGCTTACATCACTTCATATCTGTTGTTAGTCAGTTTTCCGTGAATCCGAATAGCTTTGTAGAAGGAAACAGCCCAAGGTGATGACTGAATGTGGGCCCTCAAACGCACCAACTCTTTCTTTTAGGGATCTTCTGCTTGGAGCATTCGAACGTTTGTTGCTCCTCCTTTGGTCTCACCACATATGGCCAGTGAAAAAATGAAGACCTCCTTCATTTATGATGAACCCGGCAGAAGAGGAATAGTAGGGAAAAGGAAGCCTCTTTGCCTCCCCCCTTTGTCGAGTGGATTCTTCATTCGTCCCTCCTCACTGCTATCCTCAAAACTTTCATTTTTGCCTACGTTCGGAGACGGTATTCCCACATCTGTTGAGTAGATTCAGCTGACGGAGCTCAAATGGGCGTAAAAACGTAAGGATCGCTGTCAAGTGAAGAAATATGAATCCCGTCCTTACAAATTCCCTCGTTAGGCGTCCTCATGGTTACGTATGCAGCAGTGGTCAAAAGTGTCCAATTTTTCAAGACCGTTTTTCTACGTAACTTTGTTTCTCAAAAAAAGGATCAGAGGTTAGCTGGGTATTCTTCCTGCTAACTGCATCAACTCCTTGAGACTCAAGGAAAGTAGGACTTCGAAGAAAGCAGCATATCTACATCAGGAAAGAGCGGACTTTTGAAGAAAGCAAGCATATCGGTACATCTGAAGCGGGTCCAGGGAAATTATGTGTACCCCCCGTCTCCCTAAATGGGTTTGTTCTTGCGGTGACACTTCTCGTTTTTGAACTTTTCATAGAGCCTTTCTTGTTCACAGCCTTTCCCAACACTATAATTTTCCTTTTCTGAGCCTTGAAGCAACAGTTTAAGTGCGGTTTGAATCTGGTTCTGGTCAGCCTGAGTAATGGAAAAAATAAGGAGGATCCTAAAGACTTCGTAAGTTACTCTCCTTAAACCTATCACTCGTTGAGTAGTTGTCGCGTTTTTGGAGTGTTCTGGTCGTCGGTCGTTCTTTCCCCCGTTCACTCTGTCCGATCGCCTTGTTGAGATCGATTTGTCCTTAACAAGGTTGGTTTTATATGAATGATGAATCTGTGCCCGTGTGAGCGTTTTGCATTTCAATGTCGCCCCCTAAAAAAACTCCATCGTTTCGAGATTTTTATGCGGAAATTATTTGATTTAAAGCGTGGGCTACGATTTTAGCACCGTGCTTTCTTATTGCAACCGTACTTTATTGCCTTTTCTGCCATAAGATTCGCATCTTCGTTTTCTGTCTCTTTTTATTGAGGATTTCTATTAGCCGTAAAAATCACCAGGTGACTTCAATCGAGAGCAACAACGATCCGTTGTGAGTGGAGTGAAGGACGAGCAGCTCACTAGGTGTCAGATTTTTTGGGGTAGGATTACTGCTGCATTACGCCGAAGACGGTAGCACACTGGCTTCGTAGTACGGTGGACTAGGCCAGAATTCTCCCCGGACATCCTCAACTCAGTGGGTAGCCCAAAGTACATTTGATGTCGCTACAGTTCTAAGCAGAAGTGGATGAAAGACACACCCCATTACGGCATTATTTATTTGTTTATTTACCTATTTATTATTTACTTGGCGCTCACAAACCTTCTTACCTTAGGCTGTCAATTCTTGAATATACATATTATTTGGTTCTGCTGAATATTGTCTGTTCAACTGCCACCCTTGAGTAAACTGACAAGACTAAGCTGTCGCAATGAAATGCCATAGCCAGCCAGTACTCGCATTGACCTTCCCCATGTTCGATCGCGTGACTATCATGCGCTTTATCTCTACAGTGTGGGGATGACACAGCGATCAAAAGCTGCTCTTACCGGATGTAATTGCTATTTGTGGGATTCGACCCTGAGGCGGTTACCAGAACTTCCATGTATTGAGGTGTTCAAGAATCTTTGAGACTCTTTAGGAAATCGTCTGCGGAGTTCATGAGCTCTTAGACTTCTGACTTCGAAGATGAGGGATCGACCCACTGCCCAGTCGACGAGAAGGGTCGTAAGAACTACTGGTCAATAAAGAACCGATTGAAGTTATTGTTTGCCTTAACAAAATTGGAAATAGAATTTGAATGGTCTCAAAAATTCATGGACCCGCAAATACCAGGGCGCACCTTTCCGAGCTACAATCGCTAGGAAGAAGGCTCCCACTGAACTAAGAAAGAAAAACAGCCGTAAACGAAATATAATAAATAAAATTCGTCTCGCTCCTCGAGATTCTCGAAACTAGTTGTGTATGTCACTGAGCCAAATATATCAAATGCTCCAACAAACTGTTCAAAAAGCCCATTGCAAGGGGTATCCTAAAAAACTGGAACTGCTCGGGTTGGAATGCGTAATTTTTGTTCAAGTTTACTAGGCATTTTTCATCGAGAGCCACTTCACTACATTTGGGCTAGCCATAGGCACTCAGAAATTTTCGCACAAGGCTGCCGACTGTACCCAGAAACCTGCGAACTCAACTTCTATAGGAATAATCTTGGCATTCGTTTGCACATTTTCTTTAGCGATTATCTGTGTTTTTCGTGTATACCTCGCAACAAATTTCGATAGCCTTAAACGCAAGCACTGCCATGACTACGACTACGGTAGTTATAATTTGTGATAAAGCACTTTTACAAGTTCTGATATACAACCTTAAAGGGATTTTACTTGAAATAGAGCCGTAGAACGTGTGACCAACTTGGCTTCAACCCCTTTATATTTGTTCTTAAGGTGCTGGTCAAGCGT
>MU895136.1:0-32212 GCA_036418205.1 Ostertagia ostertagi
ACTTGTTGTTATTTTCTTTGAAGCTCCTCACGAGGTTGGCAAATAACTTTTATTGGGCTTACGTTTCGGCGAGGATCGCCTTCTTCAGAGCCTGAAAGAGTCGAATCAATTTATGACTACCCGACTCGAGACTACTTATGACTCGAGACCAAAACAACTCATCACGCAATCCAAAGGTGGGCCACCTACCGTAATACAGTCCAGTTGTCGAGACCACAAGAACAGCAGTGAGGCGATCGGACTGTTTGTGATTCAAAGTCACCGGTGGAAGGCCAAACTTATATACACTGCGTTTCATAAATATAGGTCCACCCTAAATTTTTGCTACCCCGAAGTTGCTGTGCATTTTTTGAAAATGCTGCTATCACCATTAGATTCCTCATCACGGAAAACCTTTATAATGTTTTTCTGACAAAGTTCCCCCTTCAAGCAACCCAACTAACTTTTTCAGAACGAATTTTCACCGTTTCATGAAAATCGGGCCACTAATAAAAAGTTTCCATTTCTCATGATCCGTGAAGGGAATGAGGGAAGCGGGGATATATGTGAGCTTAGTCGACGTCGAGTTTGCCATACCTCGTATTACTCGTATCTCTTCCCAGTGATAAGCTCAAACCAGAGCCCTTACTGAAGTTTGATGGCTGAGAAGCAGAACTGCCTCTATGTGCGAAATCCCGGTCTGTGCGGGAAGAAGAGTAGCCTTGGTAAATAATGACAGCGTTTCATTGAAAATCAAGAGGAATTGGGCGTCTTCTGTCGAATTGGATAAGGCGTCCGAACAAAGTCCGTGCTGAAATGCGGCCTTCCGTAAGCAAAACCACCGTGTTGTGAATAAGCCAGCAGAGCAATGACATCTTCAGCGGATTGAAGAAGCGCGTCCCAAGATTATTTGAGCGCTACAAGATCGCACGTCTCCATTTCTAGGTGGAAAAGGGCTCAAGTTAATGAACGAAGGTGTGGCTGCCAGGACCCTTCGTGATCTTGGACTCCACCTCCTCGTTTCATGCTACGGGTGATCTGGAATCGGCGTGAAAATCGCAGATGGTTTCGAAGTAAGGTAATTTTGGCGGAGAATTCCTTGTGGTTTGAGGCACCTTTGAACGACTGAGCGGCTAGAGCTCGTATTTGTTTCCTTTCACGAGGATTCCATAGGGTATCGTTAAGTCCTTCTGAAGCGACTTTTACCATCTTTTCGACAACAGCCCTCTCGAACCTTGATTTTTACGCACGATAACGCAGCTGTCCATGCCGGTCCTTACACGCCAGATGGAAGTGCAGGAAAAAATGTGGCAGTTATCTATTGGCCACCATGTTATATGAATCAGATTCCAATGGAGAATCACAGGGCCTTAATTGTTATAAAGTTCCACAGCAAAGAAAAGCGAAATGGTGGTGGTGTCCGTTCCTCCAAGTGGTGCCACTGGAAACTGCTCACTTTTGTGAGCTGAGCTAACGCGGACATTCGAATGCAGGCGACAGGCCCCCGTGACAGGCCGGCCTACGAACACCCACGTCACATCACAAATGTCATGTCGCTATATGAGTCTCGAGATAATGCTACGGCGTCCGCGGGAGCCGACGCGCACTCGCAAAGCCCGGCGAGTGTGAAAAGTATGCGAGGGTCTCCGGTGCAAGGACGGCATCGGGGGGCAACTAGGCTAGTCCAAAAGTCCCGCAACGTATGGAAGGTTCGCGTTGCAACATTGAATGTTGGCACATTGACAGGTCGCTCGTGCGAGTTGGTAGAAGCACTGGAGCGAAGAAGAATTGATTTCTGTGCCGTGCAGGAAACGAGGTGGTCCTGCTGTAAGTCGAGGGACATTGGCCGCGGCTTTAAAGTCGTTCTCTGTGGCAGTCCCAGGACAACCAGCGGCGTCGGTGTGGTTGTCTCTGAACGTTTCCGCGATTCTATTGCGAATGTCGAACGTTACGATGACCGCTTGATGAAGATCGTTGTTGCTATGGAGCAGCGTCAATACCACATCTTTTCTGCGTACGCTCCACAGACTGGCTGCTCCGAACGAGCCAAGGACGAGTTCTGGGCCCTGTTAGATGAGAAAACCGCTGAGGTACCATCGGAGGACGCTATCATTGTCGCAGGTGACCTTAATGGACACGTTGGATCTGCGAAAGATGGTTATAGTTGTCATGGTGGGTTTGGTTATGGGTCACGAAACGCCGATGGTGAGCGAATTCTTGAATATGCAAGCTCTCACAATCTCACCATCGTGAACACAAACTATCGTAAACGTGACTCACACCTCATCACGTTCTACAGCGGTAATACCAGAACTCAGATTGATTTCGTTCTTGTCAGGCAACGTGATCGAGGGCTAGTGACGGACGCGAAGACAGTGCCGTACGAGACAGTCGCTACGCAACATCGACCACTGATTTGCACATGATTTGCACATTAAAGATTGCCCCTCCAAGGACCAAGAAAGCCGAACGGTGTGGGCCTGCAAGGATCAAGTGGTGGCGATTGAAAGAAAAGGAATCCGCTCTGTTCAGTCGCATTCGGCTACCGCCAGTAACGACTGTCGACGAAACATGGAAATGTGCCACAGAAGCGATAGTCCGTGTTGCTCGCTCCGAGCTTGGCATTACGAAGCCTGGACGGCGGAAAATCGACAAGCAGACATGGCTGTGGACCGACACTGTCAGAGAAAAAGTACGGGAGAAGAAAAGGCTCTACCAAGTGTTTCTCGGTGACAAGTCAAGCGATAACTGGAACAACTATCAGAGCGCGAAGAAGGCAGCAAAGAAAGCTGTGGCTGTTGCTAGAGCAGTTCATCTCGATGGCGTTAGCGAGAAGCTCGAGACGCGCGACGGCGAACGCTATATTTACAAACTAGCCAAGGCTCGCCATCGCCAGACCGAAGATATCGAGAAGTTCTTTGGCATCAATGACGAGAACGGGCGACTCGTAATGGACCGCAAGAGGGCTGTGAAGCGGTGGCACGACTACTTCGAGAAAATCTCGACAGTGGAATTCTCACACCCGCCAATACCTTCTGCTCCTCCGGTCCACGGCCCTGTCTCGAAGATAACTGTGAGCGAAACAGAGGCGGCTTTGAAGAAGATGAAGACAGGTAAAGCAACGGGTCCCGACGACTTGGCGGCCGATCTGTGGAAGTCACAGTGCTGGAATCCAGCAGAGTGGCTGACGAACTTCTTCAACCAAGTCGTCGCAGAAAAGAAAGTGCCGGAGAGTTGGCAACAGAGTACGACGATCCCGATTTGGAAGAAAAAGGGGAGTCCTGCAGATTGCACGAGCTACCGACCAATTCGTCTGCTCTCCCACAGCATGAAGGTATTCGAACGAATTGTAGATCGCCGTATTCGTGACATAGTCCAGCTTACCGTGAACCAATGCGGCTTCGTGACTGGCTGCGGCACCATTGATGCCATACACGCCGCTCGTCTTCTGCTAGAAAAACACCGTGAAAAACAAAAGCCGGTGCATTTTGCCTTTCTAGACTTGGAAAAGGCTTTTGATCGCGTTCCACGTGAAGTAATATGGTACGCCTTACGACAACATGGCGTCCCCGAAGAGCTTATCGAGTGGGTTCGCATGCTTTACTCAAGCCCAAAGAGCCGAGTGCAAACGTCAGCTGGCGTTTCGACAGAATTCCCCATCTCTGTTGGGGTACATCAGGGCTCTGCGCTTTCCCCACTTCTTTTCGTTGTCGTCATGGATGCCATCTCACGAGATCTTCAGAAACCGGCTCCATGGACGCTTCTCTATGCTGATGACGTGATGCTCGCCTGCGAAGACAAAAACGTACTCGAACAACAAGCGCAAGCTTGGTGCGATCGCCTAGCGATGTTCGGACTCAGGTTGAACGTTAGGAAGACTGAGTACCTGACAACCGACACGAGCGAGTGCGGTTCTATCAAAATAAATGGAGTAGAGCTGACACGTGCAACGACATTCAAGTACCTTGGATCAGCAATTGCGTCTGATGGCAGTATGAGTACTGAGGTGAACTCGCGTGTGAGTGCGGCTTGGTCCAAGTGGCGTTCTATGACGGGAGTTCTCTGTGACAAGAAAATCCCAGAACGCCTAAAATCGAAGATCTATAGGACAGTCATAAGACCAGTGGCATTGTACGGCGCTGAGTGCTGGCCAGCGACCAGGGACACTGAAACTCGCCTCGGTGTAATGGAGACGAAGATGCTGCGCTGGACGGCTGGTGTCACGCGATTAGATCGCGTCCGGAACGATGTCATACGAGAACGCTTTGGTGTAGCTCCCATTGCTGATAAAATGCGCGAAGCTCGGCTTCGTTGGTTTGGCCACGTTCTTCGCGGAAATGATGACAGTGTTCGCAAGATCGGCCTCAACATAGACGTGCACGGAAAGCGGCCCAAGGGGCGCCCGAAACAGCGCTGGCTCGATACGTTGCACGCAGACTTGAAGTTGGTTAACATCCACCCCGACCAAGCATTTAATCGGGAAAAGTGGCGACAGCACATCAGAAAAGCGGACCCCGCCAACAAGCGGGACAAACGCTGAAGAATAAGAAGAAGAAGAAGTAAAGAAAAGCAAAATGGAACAGCCGAAGAGCTGAAAACGTCGATCATCAGCGCGCAGGCAAATTTCGATCCCATTGTAATAGCTAATTTGGTTACCAGCATTCCAAAACGTATTATTGTGTTTCTTATGACTAATGGAGGACCACCACATTATTGAAATTTTTTTACGTTTTTTTGTTATAATAAAATCTTTCGACAAGTGATGTGTAGTCATATTTGCGAAACGGTGAAAATACGTTCTAAAAAAGATATTTCAATAATTCTGAATCGAGATTTCTCCAAAAATCGAGTATCAAGGTTTTTCGTTATGGGGAAACTTTTGGTAATAGCGGCATTTCCCAAAAATGCGCAGCAACTTTGGAGTAGCAAAAATTGAGGGTGGACCTATAATTATGAAACGCAGTGTATAAGGCCTCAATTCCCGCGCTATTGTTAGACATTCTTCCCTCCGGTTCATTTGTGGACTAGTGGCCTGAATCCAGAATGCCTCGAGTTTTCCTTGCGGCGGTCTGCGATTCCTGCGCCATGACCTCGACCTTGACCTCGAAGTCGTCCCCGTTGTGCATTTGAACCCTGTGGGCCCCTAAGGCAGTCGATAGCCGTGACCTCTTCTTGCCCTCCAAGTGCTCCTTGACTCGAAACACAGAGCGGCCTTGCCGTTTCGCCGATGTATTCCTCACCACACCTACAACAAGTGATTTTATAGACCACCCCTGAGATGGTGCAGTCGCCCTCCCTGCCAGTCGGACAAACTACACAATTGGGCGTCGTACATAGGCGATCGTAGAGGCGATTTCGTACAAGCCGGTGCTTCAGATTGTGGGGTGGCACATCTACAATGGCAACTGTGTTCTCTAAACCGGACCTCCTCAGACACCTCCTTATGCAAGTGCTAACCTCATCGGAGACAAATGGTACCATGAATGGGATTTTGTCGCTTGGCGAAGTACCACCTGAGTTACGAAATGGCCTATAGGCGTCGCCTAGGTTACGCGCATTGTGTTATGTTTGTCGACTGGCAGAGATGGTTCGACTGCACATCTCAAGGGCACCGCGGAGCCCAACGAGTTGGTCTATAAAATTACTTGTTGTAGGTGTGGTGAGGAATATATCGGCGAAACTGCAAGGCCGCTCTGTGTTCGAGTCAAGGAGCACTTGGAGGGCAAGAAGAGGTCACGGCTATCGACTGCCTTAGGGGCCCACAGGGTTCAAATGCACAACGGGGACGACTTCGAGGTCAAGGTCGAGGTCATGGCGCAGGAATCGCAGACCGCCGCAAGGAAAACACTCGAGGCATTCTGGATTCAGGCCACTAGTCCACAAATGAACCGGAGGGAAGAATGTCTAACAATAACGCGGGAATTGAGGCCTTATACACTGCGTTTCATAATTATAGGTCCACCCTCAATTTTTGCTACTCCAAAGTTGCTGCGCATTTTTGGGAAATGCCGCTATTACCAAAAGTTTCCCCATAACGAAAAACCTTGATACTCGATTTTTGGAGAAATCTCGATTCAGAATTATTGAAATATCTTTTTTAGAACGTATTTTCACCGTTTCGCAAATATGACTACACATTACTTGTCGAAAGATTTTATTACAACAAAAAAACGTAAAAAAATTTCAATAATGTGGTGGTCCTCCATTAGTCATAAGAAACACAATAATACGTTTTGGAATGCTGGTAACCAAATTAGCTATTACAATGGGATCGAAATTTGCCTGCGCGCTGATGATCGACGTTTTCAGCTCTTCGGCTGTTCCATTTTGCTTTTTCTTCTTCTTCTTCTTCTTCTTATTCTTCAGCGTTTGTCCCGCTTGTTGGCGGGGTCCGCTTTTCTGATGTGCTGTCGCCACTTTTCCCGATTAAATGCTTGGTCGGGGTGGATGTTAACCAACTTCAAGTCTGCGTGCAACGTATCGAGCCAGCGCTGTTTCGGGCGCCCCTTGGGCCGCTTTCCGTGCACGTCTATGTTGAGGCCGATCTTGCGAACACTGTCATCATTTCCGCGAAGAACGTGGCCAAACCAACGAAGCCGAGCTTCGCGCATTTTATCAGCAATGGGAGCTACACCAAAGCGTTCTCGTATGACATCGTTCCGGACGCGATCTAATCGCGTGACACCAGCCGTCCAGCGCAGCATCTTCGTCTCCATTACACCGAGGCGAGTTTCAGTGTCCCTGGTCGCTGGCCAGCACTCAGCGCCGTACAATGCCACTGGTCTTATGACTGTCCTATAGATCTTCGATTTTAGGCGTTCTGGGATTTTCTTGTCACAGAGAACTCCCGTCATAGAACGCCACTTGGACCAAGCCGCACTCACACGCGAGTTCACCTCAGTACTCATACTGCCATCAGACGCAATTGCTGATCCAAGGTACTTGAATGTCGTTGCACGTGTCAGCTCTACTCCATTTATTTTGATAGAACCGCACTCGCTCGTGTCGGTTGTCAGGTACTCAGTCTTCCTAACGTTCAACCTGAGTCCGAACATCGCTAGGCGATCGCACCAAGCTTGCGCTTGTTGTTCGAGTACGTTTTTGTCTTCGCAGGCGAGCATCACGTCATCAGCATAGAGAAGCGTCCATGGAGCCGGTTTCTGAAGATCTCGTGAGATGGCATCCATGACGACAACGAAAAGAAGTGGGGAAAGCGCAGAGCCCTGATGTACCCCAACAGAGATGGGGAATTCTGTCGAAACGCCAGCTGACGTTTGCACTCGGCTCTTTGGGCTTGAGTAAAGCATGCGAACCCACTCGAATAAGCTCTTCGGGGACGCCATGTTGTCGTAAGGCGTACCATATTACTTCACGTGGAACGCGATCAAAAGCCTTCTCCAAGTCTAGAAAGGCAAAATGCACCGGCTTTTGTTTTTCACGGTGTTTTTCTAGCAGAAGACGAGCGGCGTGTATGGCATCAATGGTGCCGCAGCCAGTCACGAAGCCGCATTGGTTCACGGTAAGCTGGACTATGTCACGAATACGGCGATCTACAATTCGTTCGAATACCTTCATGCTGTGGGAGAGCAGACGAATTGGTCGGTAGCTCGTGCAATCTGCAGGACTCCCCTTTTTCTTCCAAATCGGGATCGTCGTACTCTGTTGCCAACTCTCCGGCACTTTCTTTTCTGCGACGACTTGGTTGAAGAAGTTCGTCAGCCACTCTGCTGGATTCCAGCACTGTGACTTCCACAGATCGGCCGCCAAGTCGTCGGGACCCGTTGCTTTACCTGTCTTCATCTTCTTCAAAGCCGCCTCTGTTTCGCTCACAGTTATCTTCGAGACAGGGCCGTGGACCGGAGGAGCAGAAGGTATTGGCGGGTGTGAGAATTCTACTGTCGAGATTTTCTCGAAGTAGTCGTGCCACCGCTTCACAGCCCTCTTGCGGTCCATTACGAGTCGCCCGTTCTCGTCATTGATGCCAAAGAACTTCTCGATATCTTCGGTCTGGCGATGGCGAGCCTTGGCTAGTTTGTAAATATAGCGTTCGCCGTCGCGCGTCTCGAGCTTCTCGCTAACGCCATCGAGATGAACTGCTCTAGCAACAGCCACAGCTTTCTTTGCTGCCTTCTTCGCGCTCTGATAGTTGTTCCAGTTATCGCTTGACTTGTCACCGAGAAACACTTGGTAGAGCCTTTTCTTCTCCCGTACTTTTTCTCTGACAGTGTCGGTCCACAGCCATGTCTGCTTGTCGATTTTCCGCCGTCCAGGCTTCGTAATGCCAAGCTCGGAGCGAGCAACACGGACTATCGCTTTCTGTGGCACATTTCCATGTTTCGTCGACAGTCGTTACTGGCGGTAGCCGAATGCGACTGAACAGAGCGGATTCCTTTTCTTTCAATCGCCACCACTTGATCCTTGCAGGCCCACACCGTTCGGCTTTCTTGGTCCTTGGAGGGGCAATCTTTAATGTGCAAATCAGTGGTCGATGTTGCGTAGCGACTGTCTCGTACGGCACTGTCTTCGCGTCCGTCACTAGCCCTCGATCACGTTGCCTGACGAGAACGAAATCAATCTGAGTTCTGGTATTACCGCTGTAGAACGTGATGAGGTGTGAGTCACGTTTACGATAGTTTGTGTTCACGATGGTGAGATTGTGCGAGCTTGCATATTCAAGAATTCGCTCACCATCGGCGTTTCGTGACCCATAACCAAACCCACCATGACAACTATAACCATCTTTCGCAGATCCAACGTGTCCATTAAGGTCACCTGCGACAATGATAGCGTCCTCCGATGGTACCTCAGCGGTTTTCTCATCTAACAGGGCCCAGAACTCGTCCTTGGCTCGTTCGGAGCAGCCAGTCTGTGGAGCGTAAGCAGAAGTGGTATTGACGCTGCTCCATAGCAACAACGATCTTCATCAAGCGGTCATCGTAACGTTCGACATTCGCAATAGAATCGCGGAAACGTTCAGAGACAACCACACCGACGCCGCTGGTTGTCCTGGGACTGCCACAGAGAACGACTTTAAAGCCGCGGCCAATGTCCCTCGACTTACAGCAGGACCACCTCGTTTCCTGCACGGCACAGAAATCAATTCTTCTTCGCTCCAGTGCTTCTACCAACTCGCACGAGCGACCTGTCAATGTGCCAACATTCAATGTTGCAACGCGAACCTTCCATACGTTGCGGGACTTTTGGACTAGCCTAGTTGCCCCCCGATGCCGTCCTTGCACCGGAGACCCTCGCATACTTTTCACACTCGCCGGGCTTTGCGAGTGCGCGTCGGCTCCCGCGGACGCCGTAGCATTATCTCGATACTCACATAGCGACATGACATTTGTGATGTGACGTGGGTGTTCGTAGGCCGGCCTGTCACGGGGGCCTGTCGCCTGCATTCGAATGTCCGTGTTCAGCTCAGCTCACAAAAGTGAGCAGTTTCCAGTGGCACCACTTGGAGGAACGGACACCACCACCATTTTGCTTTTCTTACTGTGATAACTTTATAAAATTAGCCCTGTGATTCTCCATTGGAAACTGATTCATATAACATGGTGGCCAATAGATAACTGCCACATTTTTTCCTGCACTTCCATCTGGCGTGTAAGGACCGGCATGGACAGCTGCGTTATCGTGCGTAAAAATCAAGGTTTCGAGGGCTGTTGTCGAAAAGATGGTAACAGTCGCTTCAGAAGAACTTCACGATACCCTATGGAATCCTCTGTGAAAGGAAACAAACGAGCTCTAGCCGCTCAGTCGTTCAAAGGTGCCTCAAACCATAAGGGATTCTCCGCCAAAATTACCTTACTTCAAACCATCTGCGATTTTCACGCGATTCCAGATCACCCGTAGCATGAAACGAGGAGGTGGAGTCCAAGATCACGAAGGGTCCTGGCAGCCACACCTTCGTTCATTAACTTGAGCCCTTTTCCACCTAGAAATGGAGACGTGCGATCTTGTAGCGCTCAAATAATCTTGGGACGCGCTTCTTCAATCCGCTGAAGATGTCATTGCTCTGCTGGCTTATCACAACACGGTGGTTTTGCTTACGGAAGGCCGCATTTCAGCACGGACTTTGTTCGGACGCCTTATCCAATTCGACAGAAGACGCCCAATTCCTCTTGATTTTCAATGAAACGCTGTCATTATTTACCAAGGCTACTCTTCTTCCCGCACAGACCGGGATTTCGCACATAGAGGCTTCTGCTTCTCAGCCATCAAACTTCAGTAAGGGCTCTGGTTTGAGCTTATCACTGGGAAGAGATACGAGTAATACGAGGTATGGCAAACTCGACGTCGACTAAGCTCACATATATCCCCGCTTCCCTCATTCCCTTCACGGATCATGAGAAATGGAAACTTTTTATTAGTGGCCCGATTTTCATGAAACGGTGAAAATTCGTTCTGAAAAAGTTAGTTGGGTTGCTTGAAGGGGGAACTTTGTCAGAAAAACATTATAAAGGTTTTCCGTGATGAGGAATCTAATGGTGATAGCAGCATTTTCAAAAAATGCACAGCAACTTTGGGGTAGCAAAAATTTAGGGTGGACCTATATTTATGAAACGCAGTGTATAAGGTTGGCCTTCCACCTGTGACTTTGAATCACAAACAGTCCGATCGCCTCACTGCTCTTGTGGTCTCGACAACTGGACTGTATTAGGTAGGTGGCCCACCTTTGGAGTGCGTGATGAGTTGTTTTGATCTCGAGTCATAAGTAGTCTCGAGTCATTGGTAGTCATAAATTGATTCGACTCTTTCAGGCTCCGAAGAAGGCGATCCTCGCCGAAAAGTAAGCCAATGAAGTTATGCCAACCTCGTGGAGGAGCTTCAAGAAAAGACAACAGCCTACTAAATATATTATTAAAGCTGTGTTGGTGGTGACGTGTGATGCTCTGTGGTTTGTGCGTGAGCCTATATTCAGCATATATACATCGCGTAATCCCACGGGACCAATACTACTGGAGAACCACCTAATCACACCACCATTGCAGAGGTCGAGGTCAAGTTTTGGATGGGTGGGGTATGGGCCATGAAGTGCAAAACGCATGCATGTTTTAGGAGGACGTGCGTGGAGAATAAAATTGATGTTCATTTTTGTGGACGCGTGTGTCTGCCCAAAAAGGGCGAGAGAAATTTCTGTCATATGTGGAAACTTAACATTTTATTAAAATTTACAGCGTTTTGCCAGCTTGAATTGTTGACCCACTTGTTGGAGTCTTTGTTCACTTTGATAAGTTGCAGATATTATGAGCCAGGGAAGTGAAAGTTCGGATGCAAAAATGCAGAACAGATGACTATGCTCGGGATTTAACCACCAGTGGTTACCTCATGTTTGTTGGCATTTCGAATGCCGCTCAGAAAAATATGAACCTCAGTTTCACGAAGATGTGGATGCAGGTTGGGGTGAGGTGAGCATGCCTGATGGTCGTACCTTTGATAGTGGCATTTAGCGAGTATTAAAGTTATGTATATCTTATGTATGAAACCAGTTTATTTTTATTTGTCGTTTACTTTGATGCTCCCGCGCGATCGCACTCATCACATGGCAGGCTCTAGCGAAACTGCAGGATCCATGGAATATCAGCATGAGATACTCCATCAAACCTCACTATTGACTGTGTTAGACCTTTCCACAGTTTCGCTGAAGTCATCGAGAATACGCGTGATAACGTCTGGAGCTGAACTGGCATATTTATCTCACAACTGTAAACATCCAGCATTCTTCTGAATTCAGATAATTTAGCGGTGAATCTTTTGCTGTCAGTTTCAAAAGGAGAATGAAATATGCCTATTTACATAAGTGAGGAGCTAAGGCTTATCATTTATTTACATTCACATTATTTAGAACCCCGAAAGGATTAGCGGTTTAATGAGTTTGGGTTTTCTAAATAGTGCACCAGAAATGAAACTTCTGCTTGCTGAAGACTTGTTTATTGCAGTCGACTTCCATTAAGTAAGCTGGTTATATCGAAACAGTGTGCATACCACTACGAATAGAATTTGTAAGTGGAAACGCTCTAGTGTCAGCGCGAGCTGCGTAACAGAGTCGACGACTTTCGCGTTCTAACGTATCTATCAGTTGCTTCAGTTTCCATTCATGTACTACCAATGTTCCGGGACCACCCACATAACACTTGTAAGTATAGACGCTCTAGTACCAATATGAACGACAAAACGAAATTGGCGATGCTCGCTTTCTAGCCCCTCTTATCAGCTATTATCAGTCGTTATCAGTTCTGCTTGTGCAGCGCGGCAGTGAACCCGGAACACAGATCCGTTTTGTTCCGCTTAGATACGCTTTTGTTTTATTTCACAGATACTTGTCGTTGCTAGTGCGTTTGGTCTGAAATGTTTTACGGCAGCATGCGCTTACGAGAGGCGCCGTTGGGGTGGGAACCTGGAGTCCGAGTACTGTACACCAGCACTTGTGTAACCGAAGAAGGTGACGGCTAGCAGATGGACTATTCTAAAATGCACTAAACGTGCGTTCCACTGCTTCTAAGTATACACATGAATATTCGCCGTGTGTCGAGGTGAATTTATAGCGACTATCAAAACTTTTACTAGGAGAAAGATGTTTACGCTGAGTTTGGGTCTTTAAAGAAGCTTATAGGCAAAATCTATTTGGCTTACCATCAGCATTCAGAGGTCATCATTGCAATCATCTGCTGATTTTACTGTTTTTGTTGAGAGGTAGCAAAGCAATAAACTCCTTGAAGTTTCTGGATTTTCTGCTTCATGGGAACTCGAACTGTCCAAAATATTGGTCAAGTGTTCGGGATCTAGAGCGACGCTGTCTCCGGTGAAGGGCAAAGCGTCGAGAAGTATGCCACGGGGGTCGACCGACGAGCGAAACGGCAGTGTTCGAAAGGGTTGTCTGAGGGTTTGTAATGCAATTAGGCTGTAAATTACACGATCATACGACCTGCTTATCACAGACCACCTACTCTGATAATACCGCTTTAGTTGTATAAGCATGCCATCGAAGTGCCTGTCGTTTCGAGACGTCACACCGATTGCAGCTGCAGTGCAGGGCAGACCCGTTTGGCACGCGGACAGATAGATCCGGGCCCACTTGGTAAAGCTCCTGTGTCGCAGACGAAGTTCTGCCAACTGAGAGTTGGAGTTGCAGAGGCCTTTTGGGAGAGACGATGCCGATTCTAGGCCTTTTCTCTTCAATTATACTGCGTATCCCCTTTGGAGCACCTGGAAGGGCTCACAATACTGAATATGTTCCTGTTTCCGAAAGCCTCGGGGAGATTTTGAGAACTTTGGAGTTTTCATTATTTCTATTACTTGGATAATTACTGTATCCGAGAAGTTCCAGCTTATGGTCAGAAACAAGCACATCTTGGCAAATAAATACATTGCGTTTGCTGGCACGACGTAGGACAAATCTTCGAATTTAAGGCCGATGTCAGACTTTGCGAATCGCGCGATTCGCTACTAGCGATTCGCGCGATTCGCTAGCGTCCGCGGTCGCGTTGCGGTACCAGCCAATTGAGTGATTCACTGGCCGCGACGCGACCGCAGACGCTAGCGAATCGCGCGATTCGCAAAGTCTGACATCGGCCCGTTGCTCCGTTTTTCTCTTTTGCTTTTTTTAGAACATTCTCTAGAAAGCGAGTTCTAAACCTTCAAATGGCCATAGGTTTCTACAAAATCGGTACTTTGAGAACGGTAAAAACCATTGAAATCAAGAAGATCGGCGTTTCGTAGTGTATGCCGGTTTGTCTTGAAAGGGAAATCTTTCTTCTGCCAGTAGTTTATATTAGAAGCCTAGTGATCAATCCACCGGATTCGCTGCACTTTCCTCCACTTTGATTTGGTCTAAAAGCATGGGAATTCTTTGGAAGAATTTTTCGCTTGTGCTCACTGGAACATGACGTATTTTAGTAAGAAATCTCGCTCTGGGATGCGCCATTCAATCGTCTGTGGTGCGTAGTCGCAGTGGCAGTTGAAAGTCTGTCCTCCTTTGCCACTTAGCCATGCCTTGGCAGCTTCTAATTTTGTGAATGGTACTTGAGGTTACGACCCCCTCCCATTCCGTTGGCCAAATACGACTCCCTCGTTCTTCGCGCATCGGGCGGTTGACCCTGTCTGTGGGTGGGTTGAAGAGTGATAAAGCGACTGCTGGAACATGGGTATGACGTTTGATCAAGATTTCACACCTCCGTCTACCTTCGCACCTTGCCTCGCACATATGCAGAGTTGCCTGTGGGATGACCTGACTTAATTGCATGCGCTGCCTAATATCCCTTCTCTGTCAAGCAAACCACATCAAAACAAATCAAATTTTAACGGAACTATTAGAGTCATTAAAGTCATAAGGTGAGGTGATTTGAGGTGTTATTCAATGAATTAGCTTTCCTGGAAGGCGGTCAACGATGTGAACACTTGTTACACAGCAGCAAAGAGTATCCAAACACAAATAACTGTTTGCTGAAATAAGTTCCTAATAGTTCATCGTTGACCGATGTATTGGGATATTCGGAAAGTTTCAGAAAAGAAAACATCGAAACCCAATATGATGAACAAATGAAAACTATGCAAATGGCTGGTAAAGTGATAGTTGGTAGGCAAGAGGGCTACTGTGCACGATGTTAGCAGCTCAGTGTTGTAGCTCTGTTAGGTAAACTTGTGCACGGTTGGAAGTGCGAGATGGGGCTGCACAACTGTGGGAGAGGAGTCGGCTGCATCCACTCGTCGGCTTTCCTGACCTTACCCTCACCTGGACATTTGGGAAGCCCGTCTCAGTTACGACTGATTTAGAAGAGGCCTGTTGAACAGTTCCATGCAGATTTGTTTGATGAATACCCTCAGTTATTGTTTGTCAGTCTCCGTTATCCGACCTTCACCCCAATCTTCTTCGAAGCCTTCATCATCGCGAGAATGACGTTTTGAATCACAACTGCACACCGTGTATTTTGTGGATTCGGGACCAAATGCTCAGTTGACATCCCAACTTGCTCCCGCACTTTTTCCAACCAAATTTGCGGGTAAACAAGAAACTCGTGCAAAACAGCCTGTTATGTTGTATTAAAGGCTTCAAAAAAGGGGAAATTGTTTAGGGTTGAAGTAATAGTAGATTAACACGGAGCGAAGAACGCGCTTTCCAGCAGACTCTCGAAAGTCATCTAGAATTGAAGCATTCAACAGTGAGAAAAAAAAAAAATAACAAATTTTCAAAAATCACAAACCTTATGAACGGCCCAATATATCATTCAGCTCACTTTCTTCATCGCTGTTTTCCTTTCTTATTCATTCTTGTGCAATACGAAGGGATGCTTTGTGTCCGTCACACCAGCGCCAGTCGTTTTAGTTTCCGTGAATTCTTATTGAGGCACTCGGATTCCCGCCCTAGTTGCGATTTAACTCCCGTTTTGCATCTTCATTCCAAATCATAGGTTTTTTTTCAATTATTTTGATGTGATTTACTATGACAGAGAAGGGATCATCAGGCAGCGCATGCAATTAAGTCAGGTCATCCCACAGGCAACTCTGCATATGTGCGAGGCAAGGTGCGAAGGTAGACGGAGGTGTGTAACTAATCTGATAACGTCCCTACTCCCTGGAACATCAGCTGCTGCGCTGATGTTACTTAGATGGGTTACCGTTGTAGAGCATAGGACAATGGAGGGTATGAGGATAATAAAGATCGCTTACACACCCTTTTCCCCTAGTTCCTCCTATGACCTACCTGGAAATGCTTTTATCTTCCCATGGAATTTGGACGGAAACCTCGATGCATCGATAGAGTCCTGAACGCTGATCACAAATATGGACACTAAAGCTACGTGAACTTCCCAAGAAAGTTATGAGCCTTCAAAGTTGGCAAAAAACGTTACTGAGGCGAGCTTACCTGGTGGTAAACAGTCGCCGTGGCTCTGCGCCAAAAAGGAGTCTCATATTCGTAATCAGAACACCACTTACCCCTAATAGGTCCAGGCAAAAAGCAACCGTAATTCCGCACAGGTTGCAACTCATTATTAGCGTTCTTTTGCAACTTGTGAGGTTCACCACTTTCTTACAAAGTGTGTCCCATATTTTAATAAGCCGTCCAGAGCTGTCGACTGTTTACTAGATCTCTTTCGAAAAGTTCGATGGGAGGTCCAAACAGTTCCTGGTTAGTCCCAGGGGTGGGAGCTTGGGGGAACTAGGGAGGGGTGTTGGCTTTGAATGACTCTGCACATGGTGACCCCCTCCCTTTCAGTACTCCAGCGCCCAGCTACTGTCCCGAGTGGCGGTGCCAGTCTGATAATTTGTTATGACATGGTTTGCTATCCAACTCAGAATGGAGAAAATTCGACTGTAACCACTGGGAAAGAGATAATCCTTCTATTTTATAAAGCGCTAACTTTGTGTGTCGGTTTGTGTATCTGTATGTGTGTGTGTGTGTATGTATGTGTGTCCGTCCGCAAAATGAAGTGAGTGAGAAGGAAGCTCATGGGATAAACAAACCGCTAACAAATCGGGTAGCTTACAGGATTTGAGATATCAATGTTTTGTAGCAGGATAGTTGTGATAACACTCTTAGGGCTATATAAACACCTGCTTAGCACACTTCCGTTCATTCCACATGGTGCTGCAGTGGCAGCTGGAGGGCAGTGGAGAGGAAGGGAGGATGAGGAAGGGAAGCGAAAAATCTACCGTCATATCATGATTGTGTCCCTTCTACTGTATGAAACACCATTGTGTTGCATACGCGTCACTTCCAGGAGGTGTTGGTGTCACAGGAGGAAGGGACCATAGCGGAGGATAGAAAGCTTGCGCAGGAAAGGAAGGTCCCGGCGGTTGACGGGGGACTAATCTGGTTTTAATAAATGCAGAGGTGAGAGGCAAAGGGCTTGCACTGACGGAATGAGATGTCGAACTCATTCGAAGGCCACTTCATGTGCCTATTTGGGTGGCATGCCTATCGCGAAACTGCAACGTTGTGCCACGCCATGCTTGGACGACGGGTCGAGGGAAAGCGGCAGCACCTTCCCGCGACACCTGTATCAACAGGTATCCCCAATCAGCACAGGAAATATCTTGATAAGATTGTATATAAGTGAGTTGCGTTGCAAGTATGTTTCATTTCATTAATCGATGATGCTTCCAGCGGCGGCTGTCCTCCTGGTCTATTTACATCTCCAATTGTCACATGGGCAAGTGGTGAAGTGGGACCATACGAAGCCGGTGAGTGGCGACTGTACTGACCGATTGCCATCGGACGGCAGCCGGATCCGAGCTCGTTTTCCAGATCGTCGTCCCTCACGGAGACAGAAACGGACACAATTTTTTGTTCAAGTATGATTATGTCAGTTCAAGCAATAAATTTACACATACAGGAGTTGCAGTTCGGTGAGTCTTTCTACGATTTGGACAATTGGAGCGGGCGTTGTCACGAGAGCAGTCTAGGCGAAATGGACCCGTTGTGATTGATTGGGTGAATAGGCGAATAACCAGTTAGGTGAAGAGGATCAGGAACGTATTGATCTGGTCAACTCCTGCCTCTGAACGTTTCAGACGATCCGCTTGTTCGCCTAGTCGCCCAAACCCCTAGTCGCCTGTACCGCCAACTTTGAACACGCCCAGCTCGATTTGTCGATTTTTCCTCATGTCGCTGTATTTTCCATTCGGAAACGTCCGCGAGTGTGATGAGGGAAAAATTGGAGAAGTCGACCGCCAGCAAGACTAGCAACCATTTGATATCGCGTTATCAATATCATGCCGTTGTTGCGATTATGATAACGTTCCACTATCAGAAACACGCTTACGCTTGTTCACAGACTATGAGATTACGCAGATGAGGAGACTAGGCGATAATAAAAAGGACATGAGTTTATTAGGAGATTTGGAGATTTAAATAGTGGGGAGGATTTACGCGGATCAAGAGATTAGGAGATTGGGAAATCAAAAGGTGTACTGAGGGGCTTTAATGAGTATTGGTTGCTTTGACCTTGACGTAGAGGCCTTACCTCCGGATCTTCTGCCCTCCTCAATACGCATGTAACCCTTGCAGCAAGATGTTGACCTCCCATCCCCAGATCTCCCAATTCTCGTGGAGAATGAGCGCCGTTTTCGCTAGTACTGTACCGCTATTCCACAAAATGGTAGATCCTCACCCGTAGAAAACGCACGGATGTGCACCAAATGAGGTGTCCAATCGCTGTAGGAGAATAGATGCTTGGAAAATTTACGAGCCTGAGAGGTTTTGGCAGCCGGCTGTGATGAAGGACGCACTTTTTTGAGGAGAGGGAACTTAGTCAGGATTGACCTTTCACACCTCCTCGCCGTGGTTATCTCGCACCACCCTGTAACCTGCCTCTGGGTAGACCTTGCTTAATTAGGTGTGCTGAGTGCTGACCTCGCTCCAACATATCGCTCTCATGCGCAGTATTGATTATCAAGTCTATCTTTATTATATTCACGGAAACAAACCAAAGTTAATTTATACAAATTTTTAGCATAGTTAACAAAAAATTCAGGTTATACAAATGTACTTAGTAACATTTCTTGACATCCTACTGCAAAGTCGTTCTGTTTCTTTTTGAGATACGCTGTTTTGGCAGCACACTTTCATAAATTAGTTTGCCTGTAGGGAAGTTAGGCGAAACTTGCTAATTTCGTAAGTTGATGCTTCAATTCGAGGGGCCACTCCATAGCTAACTTATCCGGAGTACTAGAGAGCATTCATTTGTGCTATCCAATGCTGTGATAGGATACGACTCATTCTAGGCGTACTTTGATAAGGATCGGTGGATGTCCTCCTTCCCACACATCTATCCACTTTTCTATCAGGGTCCCACCCTGGAGCTCCTCCACCCCTAGACCTAGGCAGAGGTGTCCATTATCCTTGTCCAGGACCGTTTCCATGGACCATGGCAGGCGGAAATGTGAAGACATCTTGGGACTTCTTCCACATTACAGCGATACTTATCAGAAGTATACTCTAAATGAGCCGATTACGTGTCATGAGTGCTCTCATCCTTATCTTGAGCATTGGAGAAACAATGGAGTGCCCCCCCCCCCCAAACTGGAGTTTCACCTTTCGTAGCTGTTCTGCGTGGAAACGGCTTGCACTGCGGGTGCTGAGAGCTAAAAATTAGTTATTTTTGAGCTCCCATTTTATCCATTTTTTCTGATATTTTGTTTCCTTCAACCGCTAGTGTAAATAAATGTGAAGTGTAATATCCCCTGTAGATGAAGTAATGGTCTGTCGGGAGTTGAGCGTCATCACTCAAGCTCAGCTATTAACGAGTCACCGGAGGCAGTAAGAGTGGTGCCGAGATTATCAAGGCGAGGAGTCGGTGCAAGGTCAATCTGACTAAGGTGCACACCAGTTTCGCATCCGATGCACTGAAGGTATCGTCAGCAGGACAAGGAAGGTCGAAAGCAAATGAGTCATATGTTTCTCTCAGGGAATAGCGTGGTTCACAGGCGAGTTTACGGTTCAGTATAATGCGAAACTAGGTCAAGACTCCATCTTACAAAAATCTATATCTATATCTATCTATATGAATATTGCCGCAACACATCCGTAGCAGTAGTTTCAGTGGGTCATAAATGTCCAGTAACCTTCATAGGTCAAGAGTGGCTCCGGGATTGTCGAAATATGAGAAACGTTTTCGAAATATGCAAAATTTTATTCTTTCAGGAGCAGTAACTTTCTTCAGGAGCTAGTCGGAAATATAACTAGGTTGTAGACTAAAAGTATCTGCTTTGCTCATATAATATGAAATTTGTACAATTTAATCTAGTCGAAAGTTATCCATCGCGGATTTTTTCCAAGTGGTGAGGTTTCATTTTGTTGAAGCAGCAACCCCAAATGAGATCGCGCCAACCAAACTTTTCTGAGTGGTAGGATAAAGTTGGCCACGAGCATTTGCAAAGGTGTCATTTTCGCGATTCAAACCGGGCGACAGAAGCGTTAGAGCCTAGGAAATTGCATCCGGAGACGATAGGTCCTATCGCTACGCCCCCCCCTCCTGAGATCGGGATCTTGATACGACCCCTCTAACTTTGATTTGATGTGAATAAGCGAGTTCCATCCATGTACAACAAAGCATCGGTTGCAGCGCGATTTATCTGTGGGTCAGATTTGCCGAAACCCCGCTCGAAAGCGTCGAAATCTAGACTCTCGATGAAAAGGTTTTATTCCCCCATTTCATAATCTTTGGGGAAGTACAGACGATATCCGAAAGTTGGGGCGGGCGTGTCACCGGAAATGACGTGCACTTGATAAAAGTGCGAGGATAAGCTGTTGCCGGCATGCTTTGCTGATGTATGTTGGAAGCTGCTTATTCACATAGTTTCTATCAAGTGCACGTCACTTTAAGGGGCGGAAGTGGTGTAGTGACAAGTGGCGCGCTCACCACGCGAGCGGTCCGGGGATCAAATCCTGGGTCGTGAGTCGCCCGGGCCAACCAAGCCTTCCATCCCTCCGGGGTCGGTTAATTGGTACCAGACTTGTCTGGGAGGATAAAAAAAACACTGACTTGAACATCGGCTGGCCCCCGCAAGTCATTGTATAGGCCACATCGCATTCAAATGCCACTGCGAATGTACAAATGGAAGTAGAATGCGTGCCGCATCCCAAAAAGGGATTGATCAACGGCAAATGCTTTATCCTTATGCTTTTATCCTTTTGCACGTCACTTCCGGTGACACGCCCACCCCAACTCACCGATATCGAGTATATGTGGTAGGGTTAGGAAAGAGCCGGATTTGCTACGATCGGGCAATAATGGAAAAGAGCTCTAAATCTTCACAATGCGAGAAATAGTCTCTCAAATTTGTGAGGCAGCGTCGAGTGCACGGCAATTTTTCATGCGAGTTTTTGACTTCAAAAGCAATGTCTGGACTTTATAAGATCCTTCTATTTTATAAAGCGCTAACTTTGTGTGTCGGTATGTGTGTATCTGTATGTGTGTATGTATGTATGTATGTATGTATGTATGTATGTATGTATGTATGTATGTATGTATGTATGTGTGTCCGTCCGCAAAATGAAGTGAGTGAGAAGGAAGCTCATGGGATAAACAAACCGCTAACAAATCGGGTAGCTTACAGGATTTGAGATATCAATGTTTTGTAGCAGGATAGTTGTGATAACACTCTCAGGGCTATATAAACACCTGCTTAGCACACTTCCGTTCATTCCACATGGTGCTGCAGTGGCAGCTGGAGGGCAGTGGAGAGAGGAAGGGAGGATGAGGAAGGGAAGCGAAAAATCTACCGTCATATCATGATTGTGTCCCTTCTACTGTATGAAACACCATTGTGTTGCATACGCGTCACTTCCAGGAGGTGTTGGTGTCACAGGAGGAAGGGACCATAGCGGAGGATAGAAAGCTTGCGCAGGAAAGGAAGGTCCCGGCGGTTGACGGGGGACTAATCTGGTTTTCAAAAAGGAAGATAGTTTTGAAAAGCGGAAGGTTTGCGCTTCCTGACACTGTTTATTCTTCTACATTTCCTAGTTGAGGAGATATTTGCGTCGAGGATCTATCGAGGATGGATCTCGGCCACCTAAAAAGCCGCTCCCTCTTCACCATTGCAAGTTAATTCGTTGGCAACTCTCGAAATGTGTCTAGAATAAATTCTCCCAACGTAAGCGCAAGAAAAGGGCAATCATCATCGTCTCAGTATAGGCCATGCATCCGACCTCCAGTTGTAGAATCTATTGAAAGGTGTTACACATATGATGATGACCTGTTGACAGAAACTGTAACACATTTCGTAACTCCTGTAACCTAAGGAACAGCTTCATTTGCCCAGGGTCTTTCCAGAACTATTGTCGTTTTTGCGACAGCGTCCCTAACAACAGTGTCATTCTCAGCGAGGTATTAAGGGAGAGGGAGCGGGCGATAGATAGAGGAGGTGCCTTTGCAGCGCGTGTGCACATGTGGCCCTGTTCCTTGCGGGATGCACTTTCATTCTTTGTACTGCTTTCAAATACTTCCTTCTCGAAGGTAGAGGAATGGAGCGACTGAACCTGCAAAGAATATTTTATATCATGTTTTCACATATCCTTGTTTTCTGCTGCGCTACACCCTCTCCCTCCTATCTGCACCACGATGCCACTGACGTTACTGACCCCAAGAGTACGACCCCCATGACCCACCCTGACAAATACGACCCCCCCTGTCGAGGATTTCCTCGACCGATATTCACCCCGGTTAAAACCTTACAAAGTGGGCAAATGTGGGCAAATGGACGAGCTCCTTCGCGCACGTCTCGTGCCTCGCAACGTGGACTCGGGGATGCGCCTGGCTCGAATGCACGCGAGTCAGAGGCCATGGAGCAAGGAAGTTCGGAAAATCTCGTATGGACACGCCCTTTCCTCCTCACCTTGAAGGCGAAAAGAAAAGGCTCTTGTTAAGGGGTTCATCGACGGTTCCCTTTGCTTTTTTCGTTTTTAGTTTAGCTATTCATCATCCACTCTGTCATTATCGATCGCTGTTACCCTACCATGATCCCAGGTTGTCGGTTGTCACGAATGCAACAATCTTAGCTTTATAGAGAACAGATTCCTCTGAGAATTTGGGTTAAAATCGAGCCATATCGAAATTCACATATAAAAGGTGTAAGCATGTTTTTTAAGGTTCCAATTCAAAAAGACATCTGTTCTTGAAGTATCCCGGGAAATTGTTTTCCGCCTTGAATAGTGGGTTTCTTCATGCTATTTTAGCTCTTTCACAATATTCTTCAATGTTTCTTCTCGATTAACAATTTTCTTCCATCGAATCGAAAAGGAAGCTCACAGCATTGATTAGCACATTGCGGACCGCCCTTGTAAGAGCACCTTCATGTCATTTTTATATTTTTCAAAAATGTATCATCATTAATCTCACAATAATTCCATCAGTGATGACATGTATGGTTTTGCCGATTCTGAAAATGAGTGCAAACAAGGAACATTGAGAAACCTCAAATAAAACAGATGAAACCATGCGCTTCCGTATGAAATCGTGCGCCCACGCGGTACGCAATGTGTTAATGCAGTTCAGGGACGCGCCGTGCGCTCAGCGGCGTTCATCCTCTTCCAAGGAGCTACCGCCCCTCTGTGCAGTGCTAACCCCGGAAGTCATGACCTTTTGTCAATGGGTCATATATTCGAATTTGTGTTCGAAACCGCGCGGTAAGGTGTTTTGTCGCGAAAGTGACCGCGTTACTCCGAAGAAACTTTCCCCGAGAAGATTGAGAAAAATCAACCAAGGCGTACATTCCTAACTTAGTCATGACTTGTTCTTTAAAATTCTACTAGTTTTTCAATGTCTCGGCTATAAAAAAATTTCGACCTAGATCTCAGGTAATGGTGCTCGACCGTCGAGTTCTGGTTGAAAAACCAGGTCTGGAAATGGAATGACGCGACTTGTTGGGAAACCTAATAGTGTAATGTTTAGAAGAGGTCATGCATAAGTAGAGGGTACATCATTGATTGATTTCTCCCAAGGGAAGATAAAGTTAGAGCTAGTTGTCGGTTTGGTCAATTTTTGTCGGCGGGACCTCCCATTTCGCAGGCCTAAATTTGAAAACCCTGGAACAGAGGTGGAAGTGAACACAGCATCTTGTAGAGCAGACAATTCTCTTTCGAATGGTATATGACATGGTGTAAAAGCTTGGGATTTAGAAGAAAATTTTTTGTTTGAAAAAAAGCGACACTACTTATGAGACAACCTAATAAATGAAGAAGTGATCAGGCTATACTATGACTATAGGTGTTGATATCAATCAAGGCAAGAAACAGCTTCTGGTTCGCACAAGCAAGCTGTCGGGTGGACAAAATACCTTTCAACTGACTCTGTGTCGGGTTACTCAAGACGCAGACCAGAGCGGAATGGAGCTGTACCAAGTTTGTCATTTTCCTGTTCAATTTGTCGAGGTGATGTATCCTAGAAGCAATTCGATGGGTTTTGCACGAGGATATCTTGAATCGGCGAAGAAGGAGTGGGGTTTTCGATTGGCCCGAAGCCGTCTTCGATAGATTCTCGACACAGATTTCTCGCAGATCGGAGAACTTTTTGAACAACTTTAGCGTCTGTCAAATTTTCCTCTTTACAAAGGTTCTTTTAGATTTTCGAAAGATTATCATTGAAGGAAATTATCCTTCTATTTTATAAAGCGCTAACTTTGTGTGTCGGTTTGTATGTCTGTATGTGTGTATGTATGTATGTGTGTCCGTCCGCAAAATGAAGTGGTAGGGAAACTCGTGAAGTAAACAGACCGTTAACAAAATCGAGTAACTATGACTTTAGCAATCAATGTTTTGCAGTGCTATCAATGTGATAACACCCCAACGGCTATATAAACACCTACTGAGCATGGTCTCATTCATTCCACATGATGCTGCAATAGCAGCTGGAGAGCAGTAGAGGGAATAGGATAAGATGGAGAAGGGCGAGGGGAGCTAACCGCCAAAAGACCTGAGGTCCAATTAATATCATTCTAAGGTCATGTCACGATTACGGTAATGCCTTCTACTGTATAGGGTCTGTGTCTTTAGTTCAAGATTCACATTTCTGCCTACTTCACACCACCTCTGCCTCGGGTGTGCACCTTTAGTCAGGATTGACCTTTCACACCTCCTCGCCGTGGTTATCTCGCACCACCCTGTAACCTGCCTCTGGGTGGACCTCGCTTAATTAGCTGAGCTGAGTGCTGACCCAACTCCGACAGACTCATTATAGAGGACATGATCGCGTAATAAATTCATTTATGCAGTAGCGGTTGGAGGAAACAAAATATCAGGAAAAAATGGGAGCTCAAAAATAACTAATTCTTAGCTAGTAGCATGCGCAGTGCAAGCCGTTTTCCACGCAGAACAGTTACGAAGTTGAAACTTTCGCCTACCTTCCTACAAGCAAACTACTTTATAAATAATGCATTACCTTTTATGAAAAGATCACCTTCACAGGTATTTAATCAGGTGGGAGAGAGCACCACAAATACTTCAATTGTTTGTGTTTGTCCATCTCAAGCATGTTCTACACAGCAGTCCTCTGCATGACTCATTCACTTACCAACTTCTAGCAGATTCGGCTACAACTGGCGCTCCATTATTGAGAAATGCAGATCAACCGCCTGCTCCACCTCTTTACATAGATTCCAGTGCACTTCCTTTGTACAGCACCACTACTGTGTCAGTGCCTGCACCATCACTCTGCGTGGCTTCTCCTCCTTTTCAGGTCACCCCTCCGTTGTATGTGAATTCGACTTCATCCCAGATCCCCTTTGTTTCTATCCCTGGTCCTGCTTCATCCTCGATTTCTGCATACATTTCACCATCACCACGTCCACCCCAAGAAATATCACATGCACCCGTCCCTCCGATTTCGCAAACTATTTCAGGTTTCACCAAGTTTCACCTTACGAAATTAAAAGTTTCGCCTAACTTCTCTACAGGCAAACTAATTTATGAAAGTGTGTTGCCAAAACGGCGCATCTCAAGAAGAAATAGAACGACTTTGCAGTAGGATGTCGAGAAATGTCACTAATACATCTGTATTATCTGAATTTTTTGTTAACTATGCTAAAAACTTGTATAAATTAAACTTTGGTTTGTTTCCGTGAATATAGTAATGATAGACTTGATAATCAATACTGCGCATGAGAGCGATATGTTGGAGAGAGGTCAGCACTCAGCACACCTAATTAAGCAAGGTCTACCCAGAGGCAGGTTACAGGGTGGTGCGAGATAACCACGGCGAGGAGGTGTGAAAGGTCAATCCTGACTAAGTTCCCTCTCCCCTCTGCCTCGCACCTCGGCAGGCCTGCCAGTGGCATACCCTCGCTTAATTGGTTGAGGTGCCCTGTGACCTTCCCCTAACGATGCCAACTACATCGAAATAGATGAAATAAAGATTATCGGGGCAGGCTCCCAACAGTTAAAAGAATAATAATAATAATAATCAGTTTGATTAAAACTTGTTTCTATTATAAACGCAATATCTTCATTCTATGGGCCGGATCATAACTAAGAGCAGCTCTAATTGCAAAGTGCGTCTACGCCGGAACCACGCCATTTTCAGTTCCATGATGACCTGCCTCTGATGTATGGAACAATCATTGCAATCAAAGACCAATAGAGATGGTCTTCTGTCCTAATCTCTCCGGCGGCCATGTCCATCTTCCGCTTTTCATCTAGACCAGGACTGTTGTCATCAAAAACTCAGGCTTTCATACGATTTTGATATTGTGTAGGCTAAATCGTATCCAAACTGCCACTATAATTCTGAATGAAAGAAAAAATGGATGGAAGCGTGGCGCATCCTAAAAGTGAATGGATCAGCGTCAAGTGATTCGGGGTCTTTAGTTCAAGATTCACACTTATGCCTACTTCACACCTCTGCCTCGCACCTCGGCAGGCTTGCCAGTGGCATGCCCTCGCTTAATTGGTTGAGGTGCCCTGTGACCTTCCCCTAACGATGCCAACTACATCGAAATAGATGAAATAAAGATTTATCGGGGCAGGCTCACAACAGTAAGAGTAATGAAATAACTATATGTACATTTAGTGTATCTATATGTAAAAGCTTTGACACATGGATTTCAAAAAAGATGATATATTGGAATCCACGGTGCATTATTTATGTGAACCCAAACATCTTTCGAATTTTACTACATGATGAACAAGGATGAGTATAATTTTTTAAATGAGATAAAATAAATATGAAAAAAACCACATAAGCTCAGGTTCAAATGTACGTGCAAATTCAATGCTTAAAAGTTGTGGGTATATTATGATAGTAGAATGTCCTTCGTGTTATCAAGTCACCACTATAGCAGTGTACCCACACAAAGAATCCCCGATTCGGTTTTTTCGGCATGGAAGTTTCCAAACTTTCGGGCAGTAATAACTTTCGAATCAAATTATTGCAACCTTCCAGCATGCATCAAAACAAAGAAAGAAGAGATATTGAATTACTCAGAAGTTCGAACTGCCTTGGAAAATGACCGTCTCTGGAAGTAGACTGGTTGTCGTTTTTGGGGGTTTGTGGTCAGATTTTGAGAAGAGGACTAGTTTTTTAATCCTTCAATTTTCTTGGACGCGCAAGCTTCCAACCTTCGAAGAAGGATATGATTTTGAACAGCCTTCGGAAATTTTTCCATTATTCTGAAAATGCCCGGCGCTTTTGCCCTCGGTTGGAAGCGCGAGCATTTGAAAGTGTATCTTCCCAACCGTGGGATTTAGTAGGGAACCGTGATTGTAATCGTTTACTGCTGCAGCCGTAAATCCAGGACTGCGATCTTTAGCTAGACGTACTCAACATGAATACTCTTGGAAAGATCCGAAGGAACGGGGATGAGTCCAAAAATAGACAATATATTCTGTTAATTTTCTTAGTCACTTAGCTTTCCTACTGCATTTTACGTTCACCGTACCCCCATAACGATCGCCATGCTTTCGGCTTTCGAGAATCATGGCCAATGCGGCGGCAGTCGAATGGCGCATAATTTGTATCAAAATCCAAATGTAATCATCGTGTAATAATTATTTTGTTATTATTATGAGTTCTCGCCTTCATCGGTTTATTTCGTTTCATCGGTGTATTTGGCATCGTTAAGAAAGGTCACAAGGCAGCTCAACCAATTAAGGGATGGTATCCCACAGGCACGCCTGCCGAGGTGCGAGGCAGAGGTGCGAAGTGAGGCAGAAGTGTAAATCTTGAACTAAAGTCCCTCACCCCTTCTACTATATAAGACACTTTTTTGTGCATGCGTGCCACCTCCACGAGGTGTCCATGTCACCAGTGGATGGGAGCACATTGGAAGGAGTAAAGCTTACGCAGGTAAGGAGGTCCCGGTGGTTGCCGGGGGACCAATCTGGTTGTTTTTAAAGAAGAACTCGCTATGTAAATTTCAACTTCCTCGAAAGATCTTCGACGTGATGTCAAACGTGTTCGAAAAGAAAGCTTATTGTTAGTATGCTTAGAAATTAGAGCTCTCGTGTATTTAGCATCTGCCTTACTTTTCTGAAATGGTATGTAAATGAAGAAAGTTATTGTCCGTCAAATAAAGTGTAGATTTGGCTTAGGTAGAATTTTTTAGATAGGTTTTTTCCAGCAGGTGCGCTCCAATCGGAAGGCTGCGCGACGCGTCCGCGGACGGTTCGTGCCGCTATGCCGTAGCGCAAGACCGCTCATTTGCCTGTGTTCACTACCTCCTTCCTTTTTGCTGCTCCTTGCCAATGTGGCATAGACTAAGTGGTCCTGAGAAGATAAAAGGAGAAGCTAGTCTGTGCAGAATTTGGTTTGGGATTTGAACCAATCAGAAGAAAAGGAAAGGGAAGCAGCGCATCCGCGTCTCATCGTGCAAATAAGAAACCTCTCATGAATCTGAAGCTGACATTTCTCGCTTTGAAACCAGATGCGCGGAGTGTAAAAAGGGGGTCGTATCGGAATCTCCGCTACGCTAGAGGGGGGGGGGCGGTAGCTCGTCGAGACGCACCCTCTTTCTCGACTCACTGCCTTGGACTTGTACTTCGGAGCAAGCTTTCTTACGGAATATGCGCTTAGTTAGCAACCACGAGAACGGCGCGCTCTCCACAAGGGTTTGGGCGGTTCGCGGGATGTGGACGAGTTTGCTTTGGCGTACTGGAGCCACCGTGACGCGCAGTCCACCCCTTCACACCCGAACTGCTCCGACACGTCTGGGACGTGCTTTCGAGGACAAAGATGATCAAAGGCAAGTAATGGCTCGCCGTCACTGTTTCAGGATTGGTCTTAACGAAATCACATTCTCAAGGTATGCGCTTTCCAACTACTATAATAACAAGCATTGCATGTCTTTCCTGACGTTACGAGGGACAGAAAACACATGCAACAGGTATTTCATGCTCGTGGATGACTGGTACAGGTGAGACGATTCAGGTCTGATTTCTCTCTAGCTGTCTACACATTTCCACAGATATTCAGCTTCGATAGAAGAACCTGGGACAAAGGGTACGATAAGGGCGACTGCAAGGTGCTCCAGTTTTACAATTCGGTGCTGGTTTTTGTAAAATAGTGAGTCAAAGGGCTACCGAAAATTGCGCAGATTTGTTCACTTTTAGTCGGTAGTGTTCCAGCGATGTTTTGGATGATACTAGCCCGAAGTTCGTCGGTACTTATTCCGTGACACGAGACAGGCTGTACTATTTTGGCTACAAGGGCGGAAGGGTGAGATGTTTAGCAAGTGCTTCCGTTCTGTGCCTCGACCTAGTCAAGTGGCATGCAACTTTCAGGTGATGGTCACGAACTTCAGGCAGCGAATTGCAGCCGGGATCATGTCACCCACAAAGTACGAAGTAGTTTGTGCACGAGAAAGAACGTGGTAATAAAGCTTAAATCGAGCGTAGTGCAATGATGTGCGGAAAGCTTCGTCTGGTCACTGGTCATGGACTGTGATCGAATCCCGCCCGTTCTCGCCGACACCATCATGAGGGGGTTAGGCATTTCCATGCCCGCTCGAGCGATCTTCCATATCACCCCTCCCGTGCCCGTGTGGCCCGACAGCCCGCAACTCAGCCTCGTTCAATCATTTTACCATTGCCGTTGACAGCGGTGTCGGTCAGTGGTGACTGACAGCATGGTAGGGGGTGAATCATACAAAAGTCGCCGTCTTCCTTGTTCTAATGATTATTGTGTATAGTTCATATCTCGGAGTCTGATGGGGCGGGTTACTGGAAATGACGTGGCGGCCTCCGCACTTGATAGAAGTCGCGTGGATAAGCTATTCTACCATGTTAAGTTAGATATTAGCAAAGCTTGCTGGAAGCAGCTTTTTCGCGCTGTTCTGTCAAGTGTGGTGGCCGCCACCTCATTTCCGGGGACGCCCCCAATCACACACTTCGAGATATCGTCTGTTTTTAATAGGCCTACAACTTTCGTGAATGATAAACACTTGACTCGCTGTGAACCTCCCTCTCGAAACCAAACTCTGGCCCACTGTTCGCCCATCCGTATTTGCTCTGGTCACTCTCAACAGAAGTATGGAAGCAAGTTCAACACGTTGACGACAGCATGACGCGCATGCGCGTGAGATTTTCGCGCGGATCAGGCTCGTTTTGTTCGATTTGTTTGGCATTGTTTATGCTTCACAGCTGCCTTTATCTTGTCCGGAAAACAGTGCACCACGCAATTGTACTACAATCATTGAAGGAGTAGTGACAATTCTGAGAAAATCAAAGGCAGACCTCAAGAAAAAACTGGTGTATAAGAGCGCTTGTAGTGGTGACTTAGCAGCGGAACAAATTGAAAGCGGAAGAAAAGCAAAAGAAATTATCGAAAGCATAAAATTAGGGCCTTAACCTTCAGTAGATCGGGCGTGGTACGACGATAAGATTGGGCGAGCAAAGAAGACAAATGCGAGAGAGCATGCGGTACGAGAGAGCCTGCTGTTCTCCTCATCGGTGGGGAGAGTTGCGATGGTTGCAAGTCCTTGACGATCAGCACCTTAAAGCGAGAGGTCACGATAGAGTGTGTGTGCAGCGTGGAAGTACATGCACCAGTGGAAGCAGTAGTCAGGGGCCGACGGGAAGAAATGTGACGTTTCTGTGGCCAAAGGTGCGCTAGCTGCAGCGCACTGGCCTTTCTGAGCTCCGCCACCGTCCATGCTCGGCCCCCAGCAGAAGCGTCCTTCGATTGTCATTTTGATGAGGATTCCGCTTCGAGTGCCTATCCTATAACTTTCCCATGGAACGCATTACCAATCAAAGTATGGGCCTTTACTGGTATGATAGTGGTTATCGGTTCAACACACGCAAAAGACCTCCCAGATGGTTGCTAGCTCTTCCATGGGAGAGGGAACTTAGTCAGGATTGACCTTTCACACCTCCTCGCCGTGTTATCTCGCACCACCCTGTAACCTGCCTCTGGGTAGACCTTGCTTAATTAGGTGTGCTGAGTGCTGACCTCGCTCCAACATATCGCTCTCATGCGCAGTATTGATTATCAAGTCTATCTTTATTATATTCACGGAAACAAACCAAAGTTTAATTTATACAAATTTTTAGCATAGTTAACAAAAAATTCAGATTATACAGATGTATTAGTGACATTTCTCGACATCCTACTGCAAAGTCGTTCTATTTCTTCTTGAGATGCGCCGTTTTGGCAACACACTTTCATAAATTAGTTTGCCTGTAGGGAAGTTAGGCGAAACTTTTAATTTCGTAAGGTGAAACTTCAGTTCGGGGGCCACTCCATTGCTAACTTATCCGTAGTACTAGAGAGCATTCATTTGGGCTATCCAACACTACGGATAAGATAATAAGTGAACGACTCATTTCGAGCGTACTTTTGATAAGGACCGGTGGATGTCCTACATTCCACACTCCTGCCCACATCCTATCCACTTTTCTGCACAGGTCATCCACCCTGGAGCTCCTCCACCCTTAGCCTAGGCAGAGGTGTCCATTCTCCTGGTCCAGGACCGTTCCCTTGGACCATGGCAGGCGGAAATGTGAAAACATCTTGGGGTTTCTTCCACATTACACCGATACTTATCAGAAGTATACTTTAAATGAGTCGATTACGTGTCATGAGTGCTCTCATCCTTATCTTGAGCATTGGAGAAACAATGGAGTGGCCCCCCCCAAACTGGAGTTTCACCTTTCGTAGCTGTTCTGCGTGGAAAACGGCTTGCACTGCGAGTGCTGTTAGCTAAAAATTAGCTTATTTTTGAGCTCCCATTTTTTCTGATATTTTGTTTCCTCCAACCGCTACTGTATAAATGAATTTATTACCAATATCAATATATCCTCTATAATGAGTCTGTCGGAGTTGGGTCAGCACTCAGCTCAGCTAATTAAGCGAGGTCCACCCAGAGGCAGGTTACAGGGTGGTGCGAGATAACCACGGCGAGGAGGTGTGAAAGGTCAATCCTGACTAAAGGTGCACACCCAACGCCCCTAGACCAGGGTGAATATCGCTTGAGGATTCCTCAACGGCACGTCGAGGATTCTCTGCCCGATCAGACACGATCTCTCGCGCGGACATTCACACTCGCCATGCCGTGCCGTCTGTGCTCTCCGCGCGGATGTTCACTCTCGGCACTACTCTCGCATGGTAGAGAGCTATGGTCGAGGATTTCCTCGACCGTTATTCACCCTGCCCTAGACTTTTACGTAGCATCCAATGGTGCGGGCTTTGGATGGCAATATACAATGTATTCGTTTCAGGGCACAAAATCGCTTCTATTGGCGAGGTTTGGCCCTTTTTTAAGATTCTGGCGTTGTAATATGGTCCCGAAATAAGTAGATAAC
>MU895138.1:0-12401 GCA_036418205.1 Ostertagia ostertagi
AAGTGGTCATGGGTATCATCATAAGCGCACCAGCTATTGGAAGATGTGATTTTTTCGAGATTTAAGCAGAAATCTGTCCCTTACTGTAAGCTTTTCGATTACTTGTAAACAGCTTTTGACAGCTTAGACTGTATTGGCCAACAACGAGGGCGCGCTCTGAGACTTCCTCTTCGACAGGAGCATTGAGAACGAGAACTGCAGTGAAGGATTAGTTTTGTGGGGCAGAAGATTACCAAATGTAATAAACTAGAGGCAAAGACGTTTCCTAGTCCACATTTCCTGCAGGCTAATATAAAAAGTTTACAATTCAGAGTTTCTAGTTCCATACCATGTAAATTTCTAATGTATCGGATGACTTAGGGACTGTAAGACTTAATCAAGCTGAGTTGTTTAGCATTCCCTGTATTTTATACGTCTTCCAATTTTGGAAAAGTTCTTGACACCCCGTTTTCTTCGGAATTATTCTGTGCAAATTTCAATATTTTATAAGGCATACTGCATCCCACTAAGGTGTTCTCTGCTTACGTCAACCAAATTATTCGTCTCACTAGGTCAGCAAAGTGATTATAGAATTTGGGTAAAAATTACAATCTTATGTTTCACAACAGTTCTCTTCTGTACGTCATTCGCGCATAGTTAGGCTAACACCATTAACTTGCATTCCTTGGGAAAAATGAAAGGAACAATCCCAGATGAGGTCGCGTAGAAGAGTCTTTCCATTGGTAAGATCGAGTTGCTCATCAGTATTAAATAACTGCCGTTGTAGCGACTCAAAACCGCGAAACGAAAGCGCTAAGCTCTCACAAAGAGGGCTAACCTAAGCAGGGTTAGATTCCTTGCGCGCCTTCTTGACTCGTAACGACGTAACGGTTATTAAACCTCGATTTCGGAAGACGAGAAGAAAATCGAGTGCAGACCACACACCATAAGAGACGACGGCCAAGAAAAAAAGCCGCTTTTTCTTGGCCGTCGTCTCTTATGGTGTGTGGTCTGCACTCGATTTTCTTCTCGTCTTCCGAAATAGAGTATAAATACACGCGAATAGTAGAGCCACGGAACCCAAAAATCCAAAGAACTCGTCCTGAAAGGCCCCTCTCACCTCAAAAGGATGGGAGAGGATCCTTGTCAAGGGCATCGGCAGTTTTTTCCCACAACTTGATTGTCAGCCACTGTTATCACACCAATCCAGGGTCGTTCTTTCAGAGATGGCATTCCCCAGATCGAATACGCTCCCTTGCCTATATTAGCATTATATTTCTAGCTTGCTTCAGCAAGTTCTAGAAGAACATCGATTTTTCTCAGAGAGGCGTGAGCAGACGAAGCTAATGGAATGTCAAAGAGGTCGATTTCCTCTACTGAGAGCTTGTTGTGGTAGAGTAGCTGCTTTGAACGGGTTAACAATAGAATTCGTATCAAGCGAACTGAAGCGTTTAAGCACTAGCATTCCATTCCGTCTCACCATTGCATTTCACATAACTTCTCTGCTGTAAATAAATTTCAATTATGTAACCGCCGAATCAAGGGCGGGAAGTGGTGTAGTGGCAAGTGGCACGCTTACCACGCGAGCGGTCCGGAGGATCAAATCCTGGGTCGTGAGTCGCCCAGGCCAACCAAGCCTTCCATCCCTCTTTGCGTCGTTAACCCATTGGCGACAATGCGATTTTTCGCTTGTCTGCCGCGTCGGACCGCGCCTTTTTTGACATTTTCGAAAAATGTGTCATAATGCGGCTAACCACCTGCACCAAAAACGTTGAATCTTGAAGCATGAACTGTTAGAACTTTGCAAGTTTCGTATGATTGCAGACCGCTTCCAAAATGAGCGTAAATCTTTAGGTTTTGCCGAGGGTGTATTTTGGAGCATGCCAGAAAAACTTCAAATCTCCACTTTAAAACCCGTAAATGAGGTCGGATCCAGATCTCTCTTTGTGAAATGTTGTAGCATTACTATAGCTGACTCCAGGCGAAAAGCCAGCCGGATACATTCGAAAATAACAAGCTTTGCCTTGGAAAATCACTTTCAAGTACCCCTCGTGTAAATCATCACTAAGGAAGATATGCACTGTCCATTAATACCGTAAGTATGACAACGCCTTCCTGATTAGTATGCTATTGGAACACTTCTGGAAATCCTGCGGAGAAGAGTTATCTCAATGCTGCGTCCCCACATCGAGCCGCATTGTCCGTCGTGGCAAAAAAAGTGCGTCGTCCCCGCGTCGAGCCGCAATGTCGCCAATGTGGTTTAATTGGTACCAGACTTGTCTGGGGAGGATAAAAACACTGACTTGTACATCGGCTGGCCCCCGCAAGTCATTGTATAGGCCACATCGCATTCAAACGCCACTACGAATGTACAAATGGAAGTAGAATGCGTGCCGCATCCCAAAAAGGGATTGATCAACGGCAAATGCTCCCCTTATCCTTTAACCGCCGAATCGCTCGCTCTGAGAGGTATGTGACAAGAGCAGGAAAACGCTCCATACTAACTACTTCATGGGTAAAGGCGAAAAAATGTGAGGGCGTTGATCTGTCCCTCTTTAGAATGCGCCACACATTCTGCTTCAATTTAGAAACGCAGTAGAATCTTAGAATTTGGCTTATAACATAGTGGGGAGGGGATAGCAGATGCACAGCTCCATGCATCAATTCTCCCGTGCAAGATAGGAATCAATTCACCACCGGAGGGATGGAAAGATTTGTTAGCTCGGATAGCGTACAAATCACGACTAGGTTATGGGCCGTTGACGTGCTAAGCTTCGGGCTTTTGCACTAAACCGCTTTCGTCCTAGAAGGAGCCCGACACAGATGAACATATTCTCTCTTTATTATATAGTCGTCTAGTCTTCAGAAATACACCTACGGTTATTCTCATCACATTCCGAAGGGATTATTGGTGTGAACTAGTGTCTGTGTTATATGAAACTCTCCTGGTCTAATCAACGCTTTCGACAGCATTCACTCTCCCTTTATGCTGCCATTTGAGGTAACGATATCCTTTCCAGCTTCCTTTCGGATTACAGAGCTCATGACTATCGAAAGCGTATTAAGGTTGTGTTTCTCCAAGGCGATTGCCCTTCTTGGTAAGAACCTTGCTTTGCTTCTGTTAGTATTCCAGAGAAAGAAGAAACGCATTTCACGCTTGTCTTCCTCCAAAGACCTACTAAACTGTATTGCACTTATTCGAAATTTGCGAAGCGAAATCGAATATGGGTTCAGCCTCCTAAAAAGGCACTTTAGTGACATCTGTGGAATAAATTCATGTGAACGTTGGGTAAGTGGGCGTAATGAAATTGTCCATATCCTACTACCTATGCACGTGTTGCACAGAGTGCAGCGGAAGGACACATAATTTCACGGTAGTAACGTGCCTACAGGATCTGCATTAGACGAATGAGTGTCCGATTCCGTTGACCCAAGCAGTGAGTAATTTAGGGGCAGAGCAGCAGACGACGTCTTACTCTGCAGTGAACGCTGAACCCTCGAATAGATCAAGCGTTTCGACACCGATGATCTATTTGATTACGCACGCACACTACTACCATTAATCGTTATCGGATATGGAAGTGCGACAAACTTGGCAGGAGCCTAGCCCGATGTTACAGACAATGTGGGGCAACTGCCGATTTCGTAGAGGGAAGGGCGCATCGCAAGATACGGGGGCATAGAGTAGGCATTTAAGGGGATTCGCGTCAATTATCATTACGTCAGCCCCGCTCACGCTCTGTTATAATATCAATGAAATTGGTAAAAGCTGCTCATAGTCATCGTCTGAATGCATTCTTTTGCTTCGGTTTGGTGCTGATTTACTGCTTCAAGTAAAGCAACGTCAAATATGCACCTTCTGTCCTGTGGCTCCATAGATGGGACCCATCGATGCTATTCGCTAAATATAGCTGCGGAAGGTTGGAGCTGCGCTGACGAAACTTTTAAAACAGTCTGCAGCTCTTCTTCCCCGTGAACCGGGTACCTGACAGAGAGGCCATCGCGCAGGCAGAGACAGCCGATTGCAGGGCATTGTGTGCGATGTAGGACGCACAAGGTGCATTCTACTTAACTTGACACGAAATCACAACAGCGCACACGCTGCGGCCCGTACATTGTTGCCACGCAAAGGGCTTCCTGTCGGGTACTCTCCAAACCGAAGGCAATGAAGTAGGAAAATGTTTAAGAAGCAAGAAATCTCCTTCAAGCTTTGCAATAATGTTATATTGCGCTTTCTCCATTTCGCTTACTGAGAAGATTCGTTTCTCTTTTCCTTTGTTTATGCGTTCAGTTAGTGTCAAAGAAACTGATCCAATCCATTATTCAGAGTGGCAGTATAGTCAGTCGTGCACCTTTCAGATAAAATTAAATTTCGACTCTGACAGCGTTTTCCGTTCTAAAAGCTCGAGGCAACTCATGTGGGGCAGTTATATATTACCACTTCGTTGTGTAGTTATAACCGCAGAGGAGGTTCTGCCAGATTTGGGCAGAACCTCCTGTACGGTCTTACGTCTTTCTATGGTCTTACGCACGAGTGCTTCAATCAGAACTTTTGGCTAATCGGAGACACCGTCCGATATCCGACCACTACTCTCATCATATTCAAGGCTCTCGCCTTCCTTACAATAAATTTTTTAACTACTGCTTCTGAGCACATTTATTGCAAATCTAGGCCCAAAGCATCGTTAATATCTTGAACTGTTCCCGCCACTTTCAGGTCTATTTAAAGCTAGAAAAAGAAAGTCATGCCAACTTGCTCATCGAGTATACCGCATTCAAAGCTTTGAAAAGCTATAAAATACTTTAGGACAAAGTTGAGCTAAGCATTGGATAGAGCTGGAAAAGCTCTTCAAAATGACATCAACATCAATTGCAGCTTTCCCAGATTTCAAGGGAAATAAAGCATCCAAAAGTGGAGTCAGAAAACGACAGAACTTTCTGAAACACCTAATACTTTGTGGGCGCGGCGGTCGTTTAGTCAGCCGCTGAGGCCGACTTCTTCATATTTGTTACTGTAAGGCAATCCCTGATTAGGTCACTGAATATATTCGGGCAAGACATACCTTTTGCTCAACAGTGATCAGTGCGAAATCACCGTTTTTGTCAATTGTGTTTAGCAACACATATATACATTAGCATCTCAAACATTCTTGGTTGCTTCCTGATGCTTCCTATGCCAAAGCTACGTGTGAATGGGGAGTTTCTTAAAGGCACAACCCAGGCAGAGGTGTGAACTCTTCTCTTCGGTCAGAAGTATAGAACCCTAGGGGACAATCACAAATGTGGCGTTCACGTGCACGGAATTCGACCGACAAGAACGCTTTGGGCTTGCAAAGTAAGCTGCTCGAGCTGCAGCGAACGAGCTCTCTTATCAGGCCGTTGTCTGGTGCTCTCTCATCTGATGCGCTCTCTCGCCCCATACTCTCCTCTTCGCGCTTAGTCTCTCGTTCCTTTAGCACAGCCAATTAGGAAGGTGAGTGAGCCCTCAACCTGAGCGTTTTCGACGGATTCTTTTCCTTTTTTCTTCACTGCCGGCCCACTTGGCACCGATACATTCACATTCGTGTGCAAGAGCCACACCAGTGCGATCCTGGGGCATGCCTTTAAGGTGGGTTGCGCTACTTTGCTCAAACAATTTATGGAAATTAACCGTAGTCGATAGAGCATCTTCTATGTAGGCAATGCTTCTAGTGAACACGGACTCACATGGGAGAACTCTCTGCTTATAGCGGATTTGCTGCCAGTGAAAACTGGAAAATTTCAGTCGTACAGCTCGTCTAGTTATAGGATTGATCTTTGGAGGACTAATTTCTATTGGGACATTCGGTCCATAAAACAAAGGCGCTGTTTGTCTGGGTTTGAAATTATAATGATTTGCGAAGCTCAGCCTGAAGGGACGCTTTGGTCGAAGGGCTCTACCTGCTCTCCCGGGCTTTAATGAAAGGATTCAAAAAAATTGCTTTTTTTTATCGCTCAATTGACTCTGTTGCACCTATCCTTCTACTGTATTAGATAAACCACACTTGGTGTGCGGGCTTATGACTGTCTACCTTTCTGTCGATGTTCTTCTATTCATCAGGAAAATGAATACTGAGGCAGCTGGTGGGATAAACAGGTCCTGGCAAAACTATTGAGTTAGTATGTTCCGTTATAGCAATGTTTTGCACTGGTATAATTGCGATACCACCCCCAAAAAACCATTTAGACACCTAATTAGCAGCACACTCTCGGCCATTTTAGGGGATGTTGCGGTGGCAGTTAGGGGACAGGGCATGAAGGGGGCAGGAGTGGAAGAAAATCGTTCTGCCACCAAGCCTAAGTTCCATGTCAGTGTTGTGGTGTGAGTCGATCTGATGTGACATCATTGATTGCAATAAGACCCTCTACAAAACAAGATATCCTTTTTCTGCATATGTTCACTGAATCTCTTTGACCCCGAGAAGGTTCCGCTCAAAGATGTTGACCTGAGAAGTGGGAGCCCAGCAAAAGGCGCAATTAACCAGGAAATGATGGTCCTCCGCGATTGCCGGGGGACAAAAGTGCGTATAATGAATGAATAGGCAATAAAGTACTGACAAAACTTCGCGAAACTTCGGAATTCACTTTTGTTGGGAGCCCACCGATCTCGGGTAAGTAGTCCAAACGTGTAACGCATTTTGCTTGAGAAGACGCTATGGAGCTCCTTTTGTGCATAGCAAAGCATTCGTACGAGAGCCCTGCTGTGAGATAGTCTGTGATTGTGCATCAGTGGAAGTGAAAGGGTCGAAAAGCACCGCTAGGTTAGCTTGACCGCTGCATGGACTAATGAGGCACGAAAAAGCGCTCATACGTCACTTCAAAACCGACAAATTGGACCCTACCACGAGCACTACTATTTGAACGGTTTACGTCATTGTTATGTTAAAGGAGCGATTACGATAATTTGTAGGAGGGTTCAGAGAGACGAGGTGGTGCTCAGTGGTACGCCAGTGGCGAAAAAAGCAGAGAAATCCGTCAAGAAAACGCAAAACGGGACCCCTTTTTGGCCGTTGGTTTTCACTCATGAACAGGTAACAGCTCAGAAAGGACGTATGAACGAGTTCACGCAACGCGTTTGGTGGCACCATGCCAAACCACGCTCCAATCGAGTTGCTCCAGTTGTGCCGCTGCTGGCAACGCAGCTCGTCCAAATCACCAACTAAACTAGTGGGCGGATCGCTTTTGGGGGCGGAGTGCTTTCGAAGTCCTGCTCAGCAACCAGCCTTTCGTCGTGAAAGCGCCACAACTCGCTTTATGTGGCGCACATGCTTTCCCAATGCGCTTCCCCTTTATCGTAATCGCTGCCTTTAACTAGCTGTAAATGGAGTAAATATTGGGAAGTAATCCCTTGAAGTTCGAATTTGTCACCCCCCTACACTACAGGGTGGGGCAAATTTGCTGGTGGTCAATACATATTCCGTTGGCATTTCGAGACTAACTTCGAGAAATCATCACGAATATCATTTCTAGAAAGGATGACAATTCAAAAAACCTAAATAGTTTTTAAAATAGACTTTGTCATAGATTTTACTCAGTTTTTCAGACCATTGGTAAACGCAGCACGCAGGTTCTCTCATTGATTCCTTCCCAGGATTTCAAGCGTCGCTATTCGAGTTTGGGTACTTGATAGACTCTCTCTCCAACGCAGTTTATACTCAAAAATAAATCGGCCCAATCCAGAGAACTGGATAAAGTCGTAATTGAAGGTCGGGAATGTGCTCGGTGCATTGTTCATGGGTCAGTCTCGGTCAGTGTCCTGAAGCGAAGTACCTGCTAAATCCACCCGTAACTCCTCTCATTCATGAAGGCACGCCTATTGTTTTCAACTAAGACCCAGTTTGAACGCTGTTTGAACAGAGTTCGAATATTCAAAAAATCGTCGAAAAAGCCGTCGATAGTGTTCAGTTGAGGTTGGATTGTTGTACATTACCAAACGTAGGCCCAAGCCACTTCGCTGCGTTTTATTAACAGCATGTACATGCAAAATACTCTGAACAAAAGAACGGAGCCTATTCGAGACGAGCTCAAAAAAGCCAAATATAGTGCACCAATAATTTTGAACCTCCCTGTACACGAACTATCACAGGTCTCGGTCAAATAAGGTTTTCTACCTGTTCCAGCTCAAGCCATCGATCACAGTAATGAATCAGCGAACCAGTCTTGGAGATCAGAACATGGATTGTCAGAGGCTAAGAAAAGGTGCTCTCAAACCAAAAGCATACTAAAGAAGATAGCGTTTCCAGGCCGTCGAATAGGTTCTCTCAACCGAACGTAGTACTGCAAATACGTCGACAAAAAGTTTGACGAAGAAATTTGAGCTGTCTGGGTACGCCAATGGAGCTACGAGTTCACACAACAAGGCTACCCGGTGTCAAGCAGTACGGGACTATGTAGACCAACAGAAGCACCATTTTTCATACTGTCTTGCGGTTCTCAAGAGTTTCTTTGAACTTTCATCGATCAAGCTCCCAGGCTAGCTCAAATCAAGGCCTACATCACCAGAGTTCTGAGGGACTCGATTAGCAGACAGGAGTGCGCTGGAGCGGTAAAGAGTGTCTTTATATTAGGGGATATAGTCGAGGCGCAAGTATTGTTGTTGCGGGTGGGGGCATCGTGGTGTAAAAGGTCGTTTTGGCTACGGTGGTACCCTTTCTGAAAGGAAAAGAGGTTCCATTGGTACTAGATGGCATGCACAAGAAGGAAAGCAAAATCTTTACCCTTAATTCCTCATGGTTAGTTATCTACACCATAATTTCACTACAGCGGTACAACGGTGAATGTGTCGACATTTCCTACTATGAATTAATCCAGCAATCACTCTATACCGTTTCCCATTGGTCGAGCCTATTTCCTATAACTCTTTCATTCTAATAAACAAATATTTTCCACTTAAGACAATGCTCAAACTCTCTGCCCCTCCAATTTGTTTGCTGTTGTCGGATTGCTTGGAGATTTCCTGAAGACGTTCTACACGTACTATTTACGTTGAAAAAACTCCATAATAGACTCAGGCCTTTGAGAGTAACTCACATAGGTCATGTGCTCACAAGAAAGCGGGAGCAGGAAGGAGCTGTAACAACTTAGCCCACTCCTTTCCGCGTGAGTGTATTTACATACACCATTAAGCTGACTGGTCAAATGCTCTTCATTCACGATTTCTTAACCGCATGTTTTTGCTCCAACGACCGTGACTGCATAGTTAGTGGATTTCAGGCCAGTCACAAGAACAACCACAGTGAGCCAATCTGATTACTGCCGAGAATACTAACTTCGTATAGCATAAATTCAATTCCGAATAAGCCGCGGATTTGGCAAATATTATATGATAGTATATCCCTTCTATTATATAAAGCGCTAACTTTGTGTGTCGGTTTGTGTATCTGTATGTGTGTGTGTGTGTGTGTGTGTGTATGTATGTGTGTCCGTCCGCAAAATGAAGTGAGTGAGAAGGAAGCTCATGGGATAAACAAACCGCTAACAAATCGGGTAGCTTACAGGATTTGAGATATCAATGTTTTGTAGCAGGATAGTTGTGATAACACTCTTAGGGCTATATAAACACCTGCTTAGCACACTTCCGTTCATTCCACATGGTGCTGCAGTGGCAGCTGGAGGGCAGTGGAGAGAGGAAGGGAGGATGAGGAAGGGAAGCGAAAAATCTACCGTCATATCATGATTGTGTCCCTTCTACTGTATGAAACACCATTGTGTTGCATACGCGTCACTTCCAGGAGGTGTGGTGTCACAGGAGGAAGGGACCATAGCGGAGGATAGAAAGCTTGCGCAGGAAAGGAAGGTCCCGGCGGTTGACGGGGGACTAATCTGGTATATATATATAATGGAGGGGGAAAGGCCAAAAGTCACTTCCCTACACATTCAAAACGCAATTAATTACACTCTTCTAGACCCAAACTAAAGGCCTGCAAATTGAAATTTAAGCGCGAGCACATTCCGAACGATCAACAGTAGTCAGAAATAAGCCTTACAACGAACAACAGGCGAGTTTACACATGTGGAGGCCTTGGTAAGTAACGGCTCAACGTGTTTCTCGATAAATCGTGGAACATTACGACGTTATCTGAAACGCTGGTGAAAACGGTCACCACTGGTTGACCGATTGAATTTTTAAAGCAGCGTCAGGCTCGAGCGGTTGCAGAAGGCTCCCTTGAGCTCGACGGTGATGACAGATGACGTCATATTCTGGAAGACGGTGAAGGCAGTGAAGGTGGGCCTGCTTCTGCTTATGGGGGACATCTAAGGAATATTTGCCGTAAAACTTCCATCAACAGCGGCATCCAACGTTTCAGAAGGTTTGATGATGTGCGTCATAGGCAAAGCGGCCTTTTTGACCATCTCAGAAGGGTGTCTCAAAAGGTCATTCCTAAACCGGGTCACAGCAGCACTGCTTTTGGGTGTTATAGAGTCGCGAATATATGCAACTTAAAGGAGGAATTCACGATTAGAATGAAGGTCGAAGAAAGGGAAACTGACCTAGTTGAGGGACCCACGGACCTCCTGAGGGTGCGAACTGACGCGCAATTCGCATGGAAAAATTTGACCTCGGCGACCTATCATGCCTCAAAGCTGGCGGGTCCGGCGATCTCCGCCCACCGATCACTCGCCGTAGTTCAATACGTGGCGAGTGATTAGATAGCTGAGAGAGCGTAGTGTTGAAGAGGGCACAGCGATGAGAGTCGCATCAATGCTCAAATCAACGGGCAAGGAAGGGGTCCCATTTCTCGGGTTCTGGGCCGTTTCTCATGGTTCTTCCTTCTTTCGTGTACCACTCACCATCCCTAGGTTAATTTGAAATGGGTTGCTTTTTCATCGTGAATTCGTCCTTTAAGACAATGTCAGCTGCTAATTGGCGGGCGAAAACTTATCTTTTCACTAGAAACAACCGCGTTCAAAATGATTCCAGAACCACCAAAGCGAAAGTAAGTAAAATTGCCTTTCATGGCCATAACACGTCATTTGGTCGAACTTCCATTACTGTAACTCCCGATAAGTTAAACACATTGAACATTATGGAAACATTTTGTCGCATACAAGTTTTGCGTATTTACAGCTCAAAATCCACGGTTATTGAGGTGAGGCGGCGGCGCCTGCAAAATCGCGCGGTCCCACGCGGCAAAAAAGCTGGAATGCGCGATGTCGTCAACGTGTTATAGACCTCGTTGAGCTCGATCCTTGCACGTTCTCGTGAAAATTTTTTTCTAAAATCGCCCTTGTAAGAGGTTTTCACAGATTTCTTTTATGATGATTTCGTTTTTGAACTCAATAATTTACAGTAGGAAACATTCTATTTGAGTCTAGCGAATAATGAATAATTCAGTATCACATTGGAGGAAGAATGTCGTTTCTTTGCTTCTTCTGCTCTGTATAAATCAGCAATTGAACGAGTGGGTACCTCAAACATTGAGTTACTGTTCTCTAGCAACAAGTCCACCTTTATGTATAGTGTACTGTTGGTTCCGCCTCAAGGACTCTCCAGAACCAATTTAGTCATCAGTTCCTTTTCGCTCTCCTTCACTGTTTCGAGCGCGTGCGTCTGTGACGTCCGTAGCCTATCCTCAACTGGCTGTTACGAATGGTCATTGGATGATCGCGCAACTTCCTAGGGGCAAAACTGCTTCTTAGCACCGAAACCGAAACCCAGGCCTTGCGGCGTGCACCACATGCGGTCACTTTGGATAAACTGCTACTGTACCCTTGATAGCTCATGGTACGCTCCCCCATCTGCGTCAATCGGAAGTGGTGTTCAAAAAGGGCAGAGAGTCTTTGGAGAGTACACCGGTAAATGATACATGCCATCATTTTAAGACTTTCAACCTTTCTGAAAATGGTATTTGCAAATATGGCCCCACACATCCGCAGGTAACCATGAGATTGTAATTGTTCTTTCTCCTACTCGAGGTATTTTGTTCGACACATTCAAGAAATTGTCCACTTTGCTTCCATAACGATCAACTGTGATCATTCCATCTGATTTAGCGGTCACGCTACGTCCACTCCTCTTTATATCCCGACTTTTTCTGGTATATCAGCTTATTCCTTGGCTTTCTAGTCGGAGTCGCGCGTGAGACGTAAATTTATTTCGGAAGGCTGCTGCAGTTGCCTTGTTTGAAAAAAGTATATCCAGAAAATCTCAAAGAAAGCGATTGAGTTACTGCTGAATTATTCCACTTACTCGTCAGTTTGATAGGAATTCTGCTATAAAGGCTCCCGTAAACAATTTGATGTTCGGATTGCTAATGTGATTGGAACATCTTTTCAAAAAAATATCTAGAATAAGTTCCCAAAGTAGGAGAACTTTCCTTGAACCTCCTTGTTGACGGACAATGAGATTGATAGAATCAAGTTCTGATTATTCACATATTGTTTGTTAATTTCCTCAGTCACAG
>MU895145.1:0-12033 GCA_036418205.1 Ostertagia ostertagi
CTGTTCAGCCTTTCGAACCTAATGGTACGGTACATTGTCCACATCTCCCAATCACCATTTGAGAAGCAGAGTGCTGGCCGGCGACTGAAGAAGTTGGGGCTTGGCTCAGTGTCGGGACCAAATGTTGCGCTGGACCGTGTTGGACGCGAATTTGGACAACTTCGGTGTAACTCCCATCGCTGATGCGATGCGCGGGTAGCCGACAGCCCGTCGCGCGGCAAGAAGGCAGAGTCAGCGGACGAGTCGTACTGTAGTGATTTCGCGTCAAGTTAAATAGAATGTACCATTGCACGTCCTACATCGCACAGCACGCGCTGCGACTCGTCCACTGACGCTGCCGGACCTCCGCGACGGGCCTCCTGTCGGTACCTGCGATGCGCGAGCTCGCCTTGGTGGTGCAGTCGGTCACGTACTTCGCGCGAGCGATGATAGTGTCCGTAAGATCGGTCTAGACTTTAACGTGCCAGGAAAGCGGCCAAGAGGACGCCCGAAGCAACGATGGCTTGATACGTTGCATGTAAGTTGACCGTTATCCCAATCAGGTACGCAGTCAGAAAAATGTGCGGTGTTGTACCAAAAAAGCGGGCCCCACCAACAGGTGGGACAAGTAAAGGATAAAAGGATAAAGCATTTGCCGTTGATCAATCCCTTTTTGGGATGCGGCACGCATTCTACTTCCATTTGTACATTCGTAGTGGCGTTTGAATGCGATGTGGCCTATACAAGCCGATGTACAAGTCAGTGTTTTTCCTCCCAGACAAGTCTGGTACCAATTAACCGACCCCGGAGGGATGGAAGGCTTGGTTGGCCCGGGCGACTCACGACCCAGGATTTGATCCCCGGACCGCTCGCGTGGTAAGCGTGCCACTTGCCACTACACCACTTCCGTGGGACAAATGCTGAAGAATAAGAAGATTGAGTCTTAGTTGGTTGCTGTTTTGACTACTTTTTGCCTACTGAACCCCTTTCTTTAGAAGCCTGTAATGCAGGAAGTTCACAACGATTACAAAAGGGATACAAAATGTTTCATCAAGCGAACACCTCTTTCGAAACTATATATTATAAAATGATGTGAAAAGATGAAAATCCAGAAAAATTCTAAATAAAATCAAACAACCTAATATTGTAAGGGCAACTTTCTAGAAGGTCACCAAAATTCTATTGCATGAATATTAAATTAGACAATAATGGCACAGATTCGAATGACAATGAAAGTTATGAGCATTCTCAGCTCAGAAGTCCGTGGAGAACTTTGAAGCGCGTAAAAGGGTTTTTACTGTGCTGGCTCCTCCTTGACAAATTCTTAGAGAGAGAGGGAATCCGCTTTTGACGGCTAGGTATTCTCTCGACAAGCAACTGGAACTAGAGTAGAAGATAAACATTAAATAAACGCTTGGTTGTGTGCAGAATGGGCTTCGCATGAATTGATTCAGTTTAGGCGCCGCTTTGGCGTCATTTCCTCTTCCTTCCCGATGAATGCACTTGGGAGGTGTTTTTTTCTGAACATGATTGACTACTAAGCACTTTAGGGCAAGCACATAAAATGGGACGCATGTTGCCATGTGACGACCAAGGGGACTCTGAAAATTCTGAAGTTGCCACCAGATCTGCTTCACCAAATGGCTCTTGAGGATGGAGCTCTGCTACTGATTGTAATACCAATAATTAGCACACGGAAGCGATTCTATCTAAAGTATCCATACACACTTGAATTTGCTGGGTATAATTGAATACTTTGCATAAATTGGCCTTAAAGGCAAAAGTCAGGCTCGTGTTTGGGCATTATGGCGCCTGAAATTGAGTGTAGAGATGGGAGGTGGAACGACAGTGAAGAAAAAACGCAAAGAAACCGTCGACAAGACCGAAATCGAAACCCCTTCCCTTCTAGCAGTGAAGGAGGCTTGCTCGGGGGAGAGCCACGTCCAAACGAGTTTTCCGGATATGCCAGCCGTTCCATCGGTTGATACGGCAATCAACCTAGCTGATCTCACACGTTAGGCCAGCCACGCACCACATCCCGCGGTGGGCGGGACCAGCTGATGAAACGAACCCATCGCTGTAAGTAGTAGGCCAGAGGCCTTGACGGCGCGCAATCTCGAGTCAGGAGTGTGGCATCACCCCTCTGAGCGCATTCCTGGAAATATTAGTGATGGAAAGGCCTTCTATGGTCACCTAATCCTGACTCGTGGCTTTAATTATGAACAGCATCTGAATGTAGACGCTAAAAAAATTTCACAAGACATTGGCCTGGAGCCAACGAAACTTTGGTTTTTAAAAAGTCGGTCATGTAATCCATATTACTCTGTGATGTTGGTCTGTCGTTAAAAGGCCTTTGAGAACGACGAGTCCGTGGAAACGTTGGTCAGAATAAAATTTAGCACCCAACAGCTCAGGCCAGAAGCAGGGTCAACCGTTACGTTGGACCGATATTGGAGCGACGTTGGACCGATGTTCACCGCTCTCCGCGCCGGCATTCACTCTCGCCACCCGCGAGCCGTCTGTGTCTCCGTGCGTACGTTCACTCTCGGCATTACTCTCGTCGTCGCGTTGGACTTTGTCCAACGGACGGTTGACCCTGGTAGAAGTAAAAACACAACCACAACAACAACGAAAATGCCGAGATTTCAAGATGAGAGGACTTGGAAATTAGCCGGCCATACACTTGAACGTTCTTCCTTTTTCAAATCTTGTACAAAGTTTCAACACTTTTGACCTTGATGCACGATTTGAATGAGTGGGGGGACGTCGACGAAACGAGAGTGATCACCAATTTGAGCAAGTGAGCGAAAGAGCTGCATGCGGTGAATGAATCTGTAAGAACTGAATTTGAAAAGAAAACCGTTCAGGACCGACTTCGACTGTTCGCTGCGTGTGTGTGGTGTGCAAACACGCACCGGTCAGTTGCACATCCAGCGTCGCTTTCTCGCCATTTTTTCATTCAAAGGACACCGGTTTCCCTGAGGGCCTCTCATACAAAATAAATTGGAACCAGTCCTTTCCTTTGTTTTTTACAGTGAGCAGTTATCCAGAAATTTCCCCTCTACTCTTGACCAGTTTCTCAACTTAAATATAATGTGTGGAAGAAACTCTCCGATTCAGCCTGTTTCCGCGTCAGTTTATATTTAGGGCAGTTAGTCGGTCGCTTTATCCGCTCGCAAAATGCCGTTCCAATATTAAAGGATGTGGTAAGGAAGCTGGTTAACAAACCAACAAAATAAACAAACCTCTAGCAGAAATGGTCTCTCGGTGGCAATGTTCCGACTGTAACAACACTTCCAAAGCACTATCGCAATATACGGGGGCATTGTGATGGAAATGCACTTAAAACTGCATAAAACATGTAGTTTACGTCAAAAACGGACTAACTGTGACTTGTAAGCCTTGGGCGGAGGAGGAGAGACTCTGAGAGACCCGAGCCGTTTTCATTTTTCCCGGAGCTCTTGCCCAATCCCTATATTAAGTCCTCGAGGATGCCCCTGTATGTTGCTTTAGCCATATACAGAGGCACCCTCGAGGGCATCCCTTCCAACTGCCAAATGAGACACCTAGCAGAAGTTCAGCTCATCCACAATGTTGAGTCGCGCCTGCAGGGAAATGGTGGGAACAGAAGGAAGCAACCCCTTACAAAACCAACGGCCAAATCACCACAGAGGTATAAACCTATCGTGATTTGGTGATATTGGTAACACCCTCCTCAGAAACGAATCGAGCACAATAGAATGAGTGCAGCGAGAAGGGAAATCCCGGCCGCTACTGGAAGAATATTCAGTGTTTTATTGAACACAAGTTTGATATATGTACTAGTACATATCGAAACGTCGGTGCCTCGATGTGACGCGGTCTGTCTCTCCCAAGACTGAGATAACATCCTGTCATTGAAGGAGGATTCCTCGATGAAGGTCGAAGAAGGAGAAATTTGCCGAGTGGAAAAACAGGCGGACCCCTAGTAATGCGTACCACTTCCCCGGGGAGGACATTCCTCCACCTCCGAGACATGGCATGGCCCTCCCCGCTCCGCTATTGGCACGGTACGCCGATCGACTGGATAACCTTTTGCCGCAAGTCTCTAGCCGTTTAGCAAAAGGAGAGAGCGTTACCGTTGAAGAGGGCACACCGATGAGAGTCGCATCAATGCAGAAACCAACGGGCAAGGTTGGGCCCCATTCTCGGGTTCTTCGCCGTTTCTAATGATTTTTTCCTCATCCCTACACCAGACCACCTCTATCTCAATTTTAATGGTGTCTTCTAAACTCAAACTCCTGCACCCGTGTGGTGCCAGTCCGCGGCAGAATTGTCGCCGCACCTACTCAACTAAGTCCAGCAAAAAATTGGTGTGTAGTTGTACGTGCTGAATACAGATATTGCATTCACCTCTAGCGCCGGTCACGTCCGTATACGCAAATTTGACGCTAATTGTTGCCATATTGGCGTCAAATGGCGCCAGCGCCAAAGTGAGCGTCACCTTGATACCAGGGCACCAGATTACAAGTGATATTTAAGCCGAAAATTTTTGATCTTCTTCAGGTACTGTTGCGGGTGCGTAAGGTTGTAATAGCGCAACAGTGCCAAAAGTCTGAAGTTTAGGATCCTTGCGGGCAGAAATTCCAAAAACAATCCCACACCGAAAATTGAGCAACATCTCTCTGCTAACAAAGTCCAGCCCTCAAAAATTATTCAACGCTAAGTATTAGCGAAGAGAGGAGAACTGATGGTTCGACGTCAATAAGTGAGCTTGTCTGTAGTGTGACGTGATACAAAGAAATATAGTGATAAAAACTACTGTAGTCTCTGATTGGATCAACATTTATCATCTTGAATTCAAAAATAACCTTACTTGAAGCAAGACTATAACAATATTTCAAAAATAACAACTTCACTATAGAAGGGTCTAAATGCTTCTCAAAAATGTAAACTATACAGATAACTCTTATAAATTCTAGATATTATCTTTAAAAACTAAGTATATCTTCTTTCACAAAGAAGTGCTAATATAACAAAATAAAAGTAGGTCGGCAGCTTTAACCTTCAGTAGCTTCATTTTCGTAGATACGAAGCTTATCTTCAAAAGCCCTGCAATCTGCACACAACAACATAACAATTGCATAATCTACCCAGTGAAATGACTTTCCTTTTGTTCGTGCTGATTGCCTTCAAATTTTGCCACGTAATATTACTTACACTTGGTTTCCCGAATTCAGGTAGAACCGTAGTGCTTCACCTTAGGCCGATACCACGCTTTGCAAACCCGCGACGCGACCGCGGACGCTAGCGAATCGCTCGATTCGCAAAGTCTGACATCGGCCTTACATGACAAGAAGCCAAAATTTGAAGACAACCACGTAGGGCATTTAACGTTTCCTGAAATCCCGTATAAGCAAGCCTTTTAGTAATCTCACTTACCGCTTACCAATAGTCTCCAAGAGATCCACGATGAGCTGCACCAAAGCATTCGCGAGGATCACAATCGCAATCTGACTGAAATCAAATCCTGATCCTGTGCTATACTGTTGAATGTATTATGCATTTTGCTGCTGAACGTTAACACCAAATGACAGGGATGTAGGGCGGTATCGCCTCAAAGGCTGAACAAGTGGTGGTTACCTTTCGTATCTCACTCAGTTATTCTACAACTCAGCTAATACCACTGCAGGACTAAAGGCGCAGCCCGGAATTAGGCATATTCACCCGTTCCATCCCTGATCATGGTAGACATGCGAACAAGTTTTAATGTCGTAGCCCCTTTACGGTTTCAAAGTGCGCCAGAAAGGCGCTAAAACTTTGCTCGACTAGCAATCCACACCTTGAACTGCAAACTTCACCTTCCGCTGTCTGTTGCCAAGCTGGCGCCGCAAGAAGTACGCCGCCGCAATTACGGCAGCGTTAGCATTGCGGCTGGGTCGACGGACTACTTGAACTCGGTCTTTTGAGCCGCCTCAATCCCATGTTCTCGTCTGCACTCTCTCGCCTTATCAGCGGCTGATGACCACTGTGATCTCACACATTTAAACTTTTGCCACTCTCCCTTCCTTGGGATTTGGAGCCGAGCCAGGCGCCGCTTCTCTGATTGTCTGTGCCCTCCGCTATTCGTGGCAGGACCATAGAGGAAAGTTCAAGTAGTCCGTAAACCATTGCGAATGATCACTGGCTTTGGAGCAAATGGGGCTAGTTGGTCGTGAACCGTCCGCTCACGCCCTTCCTCCATCCAAGGTGAATACGGCTCAAAGGGAGGGGCGCCTTGGTCGGAGCGTAATCCGGAGCTGCTTTTGCCTTCTTTTTGTTTTCCGGACCACTCCCCAAACCCAGCTTCATTATTTACCGCTCTTACATAACCATGGGGGACCAGCCTATCTTTCCGCTAGATAAAATTCCCCTTGTTCGTCATTCGACCTTATTGTGGAATCCTCCTTTCGCAGCTTTCCTTCTATAAATGCAATTCGATTGACGAACTTCCTTCCCAATGATGCAACCAGACTTCGCCAGCGTGGAAATAAGTTCAAATACATACAGGGGTGGCCAAAAAAGAGACACTTCACTCCACATTTCAGACAGCATTAATCACACTTTGCTAAAATCAAATCGACTGCCCCAACTCAGTATTAAAGAGCACATTCTAATCTATCTAAAAGTTACATGACAGCCTTCTACACCGACGACATCAGAAGATTTTCCCACGGAAACATGGTTCACGGTACGAGCTCAACGAGGTCGTCGAGGTACCATAGACCATTACGACGTCCCTGAAACGCTGGTCAAAAGCGGTTTGCATAGTCACAGCTAATGTCTCTGGGAAGCTATTCAACAGTTAATCATTGAAGAAATTATGTAGCAGCTTCAGGCCGGAGCGATTACGGTAAGCCTCGTTGAGCTCGACGGTGGCGGCAGATGACGTCATATTCTGAAGACGGCGGGGGCAGTGAAGGAGGGCCTGCTTCTGTTTACGGGGGAACACCTAAGGAATATTCGCCGTAAAACTTTCATTAACATCGGCTCCCTGTGCGACGAAAAGTTCGATGATGTGCGCCATGGGCAAGTGTCTCTTTTTGGCACCCTGTATACTCGATATCGAGAGTTGGGGTAGGCGTGTCACCGGAAGTGACGTGCACTTGATAGAAGCTATGTGGATAAGCTGCTTCCAACATACATCGCTGGATATCAGCAAAGCATGCTGGCAACAGCTTATCCACGCAACTTCTATCAAGTGCACGTCACTTCCGGTGACACGCCTACTTTTCAGATCGTCTAAACCGAATTTGTTTCGCATTGAAAGATGCAAGTTATTCGCTGTTTTGTCAAATCTGCCGTAGTGTATCGAGTGCACGTGCTTAAAGCTCATTCTTTCTCACTTACCAGGATCAGATATTCCTTTATGAGACTTATTGCTTTACGCAGTCGAATTAATCTCGAAATGTCATGCAATAAACTATTGTCGTTCACGAGGTCCTGGAAAATAGAAGGATAAAGCATTCGACGTTCAATCAATTTCTGGAATGCGGTGCGCCTTATACTTTTATTACATTATATATGTAGTGGCATTATGAGTGCAATTTGGCTCTCACCATGGATTGCAGGCAGGTCATTCGTGCAATTCCTCTAAGGGAGACCTGAAGGTTAACTAACATGAGGTGGAAGTGGGTCGTGGTTGAGGAGGAGCATTTTTGACGAAACTTCTAAGAATTCAAAAATGAAGCACGAAGTGGACAAACTGGGAACATTCTCATCAAGGCCGCATCAAGAGGGGGAGAGGGAAAACCGGCATGATATGAAGGCGACCGTGCTTGCGGGGGAGATGTACTCTGAGAAATAACGCTACACGGCAGCTTTGGAGAAAACATCTGAGCGGAGCTGGTGTGTCGCTTGGCCTCAAAATAAAATGCACAGCCACGATTATGAGGGTTGTGGTCGGGCGTGGGGATTCACATTGGAGGACCTCTTCAAGGCTGATGGTGGTGATGGGAAGTCGTACCAAGGCCGCCCCAGATGGGGGGGGGGGGGGGGTGGTATTAAACCGGCCTGACACCAAGGCGACCGTGCTTGCGGGAGTCAACCAATGTACAAGGCAGTACGAGTAACTAGCCCCGGGGATGGGAAGCATGGTCGGCCTGGACGGCGCATGATCCGGCTCGACTGCGCGCGTGGTAAACAGCACCACTGCCAGTAAACCACTTCCGTCCTATGAAATACGGGATAGAAAAAAAACAGTTGTATACAGTCCATATTTCGATGAAAAAATTAAAAATTCGCGGAGCAGACCTGGCGTTGAAAAAAAATTCGTGACTAGGCTTTCGCTGAAAACTTTGTCTACTTTTACCGCTTTGTCTACAGGGTCACACCTGCAAACGCACTCAGCGAAAATATTTTGTTTCAATAAGTTTTGGAATGCATTCTGAAGGCACAACCCAGGTAGAAATTGTGTGAACCTTTTGGTTTGGAGGATAGACCCGAAGAGGACAATCACAGATGTGGCACTTCCGTGCACGGAAACCAACCGACAAGAGCGCTTGGGCCTTGCAAAGTAAGCTGCTGCAGCTGCAGTTTTTTTTATCAGGCTGTTGTCTGGCGCTCTCTCTCATCTGTTGCGCTCTCTCGCCTCATACTCTCCTCTCCGCGCTTAGTCTCTCATTCCCTTAGCACAGCCGATTACGAAAGGTAGCCCCCAACCTGAGCGTTTTCGATGGATTCTTTTTCTTTTTGCTTACTGCTGGCCATTTCGCACCAATACATTCGCATTCATGTACAGGAACTACACCGATTTGATCCTGGGGCATGCCTTTAATGGGTCCAACCAAATCTAGAGAAGCAATCTTGCCCTAACGCTGAGTAATTTAATACGAAGGAAAAAAAAAGGATAAAGCATTTGCCGTTGATCAATCCCTTTTTGGGATGCGGCACGCATTCTACTTCCATTTGTACATTCGTAGTGGCGTTTGAATGCGATGTGGCCTATACAATGACTGCGGGGCCAGCCGATGTACAAGTCAGTGTTTTTATCCTCCCAGACAAGTCTGGTACCAATTAACCGACCCCGGAGGGATGGAAAAGGGGGCTTTTGTTACCTGGAGAACGCCGAGCTGAGGATAACGATCGTCTGAACCTCGCGCGTGGTAAGCGTGCCACTTGCCACTACACCACTGATGCCCTTTCTCATAACATTGCGATTTATAATATCCGAAAATCTAAGATGGATAGAGTACATAGCTATTCAAGACTTACGTCAAAGGTACGAATTTCTTCCTTAGCAGCAGAGACCTTTGCTCTCTGCGCATGGAATCGGATTATGTGCACTTACCAAACTCGTATTGTGACTGCTTCATGACGTCATCCTCTACAGAAAGATTCCATTGCATACAGAGTTCATCAGCCGCCACTGGTTCTTGCTTTACTACTGCCATAGTATTTTCGTCCTTCACAGTTGCGAATGTCGCATAGGACAGCTCTTCGTTGGTTGGTAATTCATACTTCACTACTAACGGCGCTGCAGGGGTATTAGTTTCCTCTTTAACCACCAACACCTTCGAAGGAAAATCGTCATCTAATTCTTGCTTCACGACTGTCATTGCTTCAGGAATCACTTCTGCTCCTCGTCGATAGGAGCATTTAATACCAAGAGCAAGAGCCGACTTCTTCACAGGGGATGGCAGAGTGAAATGAGTTACACAGCGTCTGAGTGACGAGTTCCACATAGTCCGATGGCAGTCCTGTAAACTGATCGCATCAGTTTAAAGATTAATGATGAATTCTAGCAACACTAAAAAAACTATACGATATGTTTAAATGAAAATTATCAGAACACACGGGAATTTGATCCGCTCACATAACTTGAGTTTCGAAAAATACAACGATAGGAGGATTCAAAGGTAGGTCCGGGCCAGCCTCAGTGAAAATGTCTCTCATGGATTTAGGTGCCAGGTCCGCTGCAGTGGAACGCCATTTTCGCGTGCTTTGAAACGCGTCACTAAGACTCTCTCTCAGAGAATCTGCAGCAGAAACCACCGAGTTACGGGCCGCAGCAGTGTCGGCAGCATATGCTGCCGACACGCCCACTAGTCTCTGACTGGCTGGCTCGTGTCTGCACGCAGTAACCTTTGTGGTGGTAGCCAATCACGGACGAGTGGGCGTGTCGGCAGCATATGCTGCCGACACTGCTGCGGCCCGTAACTCGGTGGTTTCTGCTGGAGCATTATCTGAGGGGCTTAGAGGGATCCTCCTACGCCCGAAAGGATTCGTGCCCTCCCACCGCATCGATATCTTATGTGTCGTGGTGAAACTGCTATTTCTTTCTCGGCTCAAAGCTCTTTGCCCTCTCCGCGACAAACACTACCTCTCACAATATCCAAAGCGAGCAGTGTCGGGTGCAGACCCTTAAACACCACAACTGACGAACGGCCTTCCAAGTAAATCTGCTGTTAGTAAGTGGTTCATTGTGATAGCTGATTTTCTGGTAGAATGATAGTTTGTAATTAGGAACTGGCAGAATACAACTGCAACAGGCTAATCATTTCATTGGCAAAAAACATTTACATTTGGTGAATGCCGTTGTGGGTGTATGGTCTGCACCCGAACGCTTTCCCGCTTTTCGAAAGAGAAGGTATCATATCTCATTGTATTCCTCTCAGTCGTAGAGTACAACGGAAACGTGGAGACCGAGAATTCCACCTATACAAGAACCTGCTATAACAAACAATTTAAGAAGATGTGCACGTACAAACGCAAAAAAATAGTAAAAGCTGGATATGGAAGTTCAAGTGCTCATAAATTGTTAGTTACGGGAAGCTATAGTGATTATACTGATCTGATTACACGTATGGATTGATCTTATTATTCGTGCATTTATCTTACGACACGACGAATAAATATCGTATACTCACGTCGACATTGAATACCGAGTTTTCGTCCTGCTTGGTTCGGAACCTCTTGTTAGCACACACTCTTCGTCTCGTCTGTCTTTGGTATCCCTTCCTCGGGAAATTATCCATGGCACGTCGAGCAGCCTGTTCAATGAAGAAGTCAGTGATGTAAGGTGCAAGCGGTGGTGGTTCAGCTTTCAGAGTCAAATACACGCTTCAGTGAGGAATACACATTTTAGTGGATGATTCGGGAAGTGCTTTCCAGTTTCTAGGGCGAACAAAATGTTCTAAAGCCGTTAAGGGCCGATTAAAAGCTTTCAGAAGTATGTACAGATTGTATCGAATGCAAGGCTTCTTGAAATTCTGAACACAGAAAGATAATTAATGATTAGACTCGCACCAGACTTGCTGCACATTCGCCACTTTCGCCTGCATCAAACGAGACCGCAGTGACATGAAACAGGGCTATTTATGTTTTTATAATGTTCGTGGCAAACTCCACCCACATCGGTGCACGTCCCACCCCCCACAGCATTTGTCCTCCCTTCCTCCGCCAACCTCCACTAAGTTCCAGTCTCTAGGCTATCTTGGAATCTGACTACTGTGTTTCGCGGCAACACCGCCCACATGACTTAGGTCTCTCCGATAGCATTTGAACTCCCTTCTTGTGTACCTTATCCTGGTCTGATCTGAACCTCCTCTGGTATCATGAATATTATGAATTTACTGACACTTACTTTGATCGCCTTTTCCTCGAACTTCAGGACTTAATGGAACAGAATTATAAGTTTGGAGGCAAACTCCGCCTGCTCTTTCGCAAGCTACGCTCGCTATTAACATTTGGCCTTCCCTCCTTTTCTGACCTCGATCCACTTTTTTCCCAGTTTGTGGGACCTTTCTGAACCGAAGTCTGCTTCTCGCCGCGCGACGGGCCTCCTGTCGGGCACCCATCGGACACCGATGTAGGATCGCAGGCTGTGGCTGGCAAGTTTCGACAGTACTATGGCTGGCACAGTAGAAGATCGTAGACAAACGAGTGATCAATATGATTCTCTTCCCACATTTTGAAATCAAGAAAACGACTACGGCAAGCGTGCGTCACAAAAACCTCAAAAAATTAAGGGCACGAAGTCCAAAAAAACTGCAAAAACTTTTGAGGCACCCTGATAAATGAGCTATTCTGAAACTT
>MU895149.1:0-12625 GCA_036418205.1 Ostertagia ostertagi
ATTTTGGTGAAACTCCAGTTCGGGGGGGCACTCCATTGCTATCTTATCCGTAGTACTAGAGAGCAGTTCTTTGGGCTATCGAACACTACGGATAAGATAATAAGTGAACGACTCATTTCGAGCGTACTTTTGATAAGGACCGGTGGATGTCCTACATTCCACACTACCTGCCCACATCCCATCCACTTTTCTGCACAGGTGATCCACCCTGGAGCTCCTGCACCCTTAGCCCTTTGCGGAGGTGTCCTTTCTCCTGGTCCAGGACCGTTCCCTTGGGTCATGGCAGGCGGAAATGTGAAAACGTTTCAGGGTTTCTCACCCATTACACCAATATTTATCAGAAGTCTACTTTAAATGAGTCGATTACGTGTCGTGAGCCCTCTAATCCTTATCTTGAGTATTGGAGAAAAAATGGAGTGGCCCCCCGAACTGGAGTTTCACCATTTTTTATATACATCAATAATTTATATATGAGAATTAATTTTATTCCTTTTTGACCTCTTTCCCTGATTCTCTTGCTACCATCTTAATTTTTCTCACAAATTTCCTTAATACATCTGTTATTGTTGGTCAATCAGAATAGCTATTCATTCTCCATCTTCCGCCTTTTCGAACCCTCAAAGCTTTCTCTTTTTGATACTGATCACATTCCTGACTCCACCTGTGATTTTAAAGAAGATGCTTTACGTCATTTTGCTGTAATTAGTATTAATATTATTATTATTGTCATTATTATTAATTATTTGTGTTTATATTGTTATTTGTTATTTTATTTTATAATTATTGTTATATATTACGCTTTCATTTTTTATTCATAACTTATCCAAGTCTACTTCTATGCGGTCTCCGGACATCTGTCAACCGTGAGGCTAGGCAATTCAGCGTTTTGTTGTGCTGTCTGGGAGCTCTCACACAAGCGCACTATTACAGAATCTCCGCTTTCTTTACCTTTAAAAGGCTTAGTCCCACTACCACAAAGAACGTCTGCTTTTCCTTCTACACTGGTTGACAGAAGCCTTGTAACCCTTCTATGCAGGATATATGTATGTTTGGCAGGGGTTGGGTTGAGCAAGGTTTGACGCGCTACAAATGTCTACTGTTGGGAGCTCTACGTGTTCCGCCTATTCCCCCCCCCCGAATTGGGCAAATATTGACGTCGACGTATGAAAACCTGCCATCTGCTGACACACTTGAGTTGTCAGGGTCAGGCGTGCCCTAAGAAGCGGCCACTAGTAAGTTTGCTGATGGTTCTGTGATGGCAACAAGTCCTAGCCTTTCCGTAATTATGAGAACCATCTACCCGGGTTCTACCTACCTGAAGGAATAAGTTACTATGCAGAAGTTACGACAAATCCAATTGGCAACTTGTTCGCTCCCTGGTGGTTTAGCTCGAACAGCTCAATGCTCCATGCTGAACTTTCTTTGAGTTGTACGTACGATACTGTGATTCTGAGCTTTTTTCACTGCCGCATTTTGGATAAGGCAGCGGCAACCGCGGGCAGCAAATATTCACGATGAAGCCTTAGATTAGAGTGAAGGGATGAGCAGCGCCGCAGCAAAGCTCTGACAACCGCTCAGAACATCGCTGTGAGCTGATGACTGCGAGCTGTCGTGAGAAATCCTGCGATTTTGACGAATGAGGCAAAAACTCCAAGGAGCTTTTGGCGCAGTAATGACAGAAACTCAGTTTTCGGCTGCGGTACATTTGGAATAACTACAGTTATTTGATACGCGTCTATAAACTATACAAAATTGCTGAGTTGTGGGCAAACTTTTGCCCCAGTCGGGATTCTTACCCGGATCACTTGCTTTCCGGGCAACTGTTTTACCAGTTATGCGTACGAATCCCGGCTGGGGCTAAAGCTCTGCCCACAACTCAGCATTCTTGAGAAACTCTGTGTTTTTAGCCCCTCTTTAATTCAAGCCAACTTTCACTAAAAGCTTTTGCATTCAGGATCGCGCGCCCGAATTTTTCATCATCCGTCATCGGAGTGTCATCGAGCAGAACAACTTGAAATTGCGCATTGTTGTAGAGTCGAATCCACGGGACAACGGAGGTCCGACTTTGGTCATAATCGTTATCGCGAGCACCAGCCAATTGTGGGTGGCAACAGGTGTGTGTGTGCGCGCAACGAGTGAGTGTGATGAGCGTGTTCCCAAGAGATCGTTTCCAATTGCTCTTCACTGCTGGCCGCCTCTCAGCTGGTGCGAAAGGGCAGCTGGGAAGTTTTCTCGTTTTTTCCCATCCGGCTGGCAGACAACTTTCGTAATTCGGCCCGCTCATGCATAAGCACACGCAGAGTTTCGAGACAAATTAAATGAAATTCAATGGGACGACAAGGGGGCGCCCGGCAGTTGCCCTAAAAGGTGCGAATCCTTGACGACGCCCTCCGAGTAGTGCACTTGTTCCGTACACCTCCTTCATAGGAAGAAATGACGTGGGTGGAGAATCATAAGAAAAATCATCCAGGCGATCATCGATTCGGGGATTCGCACCGGCCATTCTTATTTCCAATGCATTGGATAGCGGATGGATTCTGAAGTCAGAATGACTGAGGATTGAAGTTAACATGGAGTAAAAATCAAATTATCAAGCCTAAAACATTCGGCATTGATCAAGCTCGTTTTGAGATGCGCCACGCATTCTACTTCCATCCAGAATCGCAGTGAGAGGTTGAATGCGATTTGGCCTATACAATGACTTGCGGGGGCAAGCAGCGCTTCATTCATGTTTTGCTTTTCTAGACAAAGTTTGGTAACAATTGACCGATCCGGGAATTCGCGACTCAATCCTAGGCTTTCGCTTTCAAATAGTCTACCAAGACTGGTTCTTGAGCGACTTCTGATATTTTTTTTTCGGGGAAGGGGGAGGGGGGATTCCTCCTCAGCCGGCCTGTCAACCTTGGCCTTGCTGGCTGGACTTAGTGTCATTTTGTAGTTTTGCACCAGTGCATGCTTGAGCCCTAGCCAAGGCAGAAGAGACGGAACTGTGGTTTCAGAGTGCAGGACATGAGTCACGCCTCTCAATTCCGCTCTCAGATACTCGAAGCAGGCGAGCAGGAGTCAGCCAGCATTGATCTTCCATTTATTCAGTCATAGAGTTTTGACGTCTTGTGATGCTGATTTTAAAACAGTATCACCTTTTAGGACCTTTTTAGCATCCGCAAAAATAAGCCTGATAGGAATGAAAAACTGTTCCATCTGATGAGCGCCAGCTTTTCATATGAATATCAAGTTAGTGAAGGTTGATGGCATAAAGTGCCCAAAGGAGCCTCCTCGACATCATTCAAAGACCATGTTTCCGAGAAAAATCGACATCGAATTTCTCGCTGCTTAGGCTGTCGAGAGTCGATTTTTGGCACGGCCGAACAAAGAAGCGCCTCAAATCTCTTAGGCTGCCGCTTCTGGGAAAATTCGATCACGATTTCCATCATCAGAGGGTTATGAGTGGACGAATTCTCGCAGCAATTCTCAGAATTTTCCTTTGAGAATTCCCAATGCTTTTTTCACATCTGCAAGAAAATCGCAAGCACTTTCAAATGCTTGTAATTATTCACGTCAACTTTATGTGCATGCACTTCTCATCATGAGGGATGAGATACAGAAAGTGGCAACCCGTCCCCAATACGACCCCATCCCCTACCCCACCCTCGCCATCATGGCAGTTTCTATGGTATTGATTCTGATGGTAAAAGCAGTCGATGCCGATACAGCCAAATCTCCAGCTTTCCCTCTCCTGCTAAACGGTCGTCGTGCTTGTTATTATTCACACTTTCTTTCGTGAACTTTCGCCAAATTCGATTGAACAACTCAAGAACCCGCAATGTATCCAGAATTACATGGAACGAGCCCCAAATATGTGATAGGAGGTATGAGAAAAGATTTTCCGAGAGAAGTGTAGATAGTATGTATGAGAAAAGGTGAGAGTAACGAAAGGTCTTCAGGCGTGCCAAGACTTTCTTAAACCCGTCTTTCGCATGATAGAGGCAAATGCGGGAACATCATGAACACGGTACTTTTTTTCATGCTAACTCCATTTTGCGCGAATTTTGGCACGTCAACTCGAAATGCAAAAATTTGTCACCACGAGGAATCGAACTAGGGACCCCTTTTCTGGTATTCAGAGGGCCGTTCAGGAAAAATTGAACATGGTTCTGTGGTTCCCGCATCTGCCCCTATATCATGCAAAAGACCGTTTTCAAAAAGCTTGTCACGCCCTGAAAGACCTTCCTGGTAAGTCACAGAAGTGGTGATGTTCGTGTTTGGGGCCCTTATGAGAACGCTATAAAATAAGGCAGGAGGATCAAATCTCGCGCTAATGCTCGCATCTCAAACCCTAGAGAGTAATCATCACTGTGTCGAACAATACAAGTAAGAATAGTATGGTCTGATTTTCGAAACTAATTCAGGTAGTGCAACATTCAATATCCTCTGTGTGCTTGCTTGTTGTACGCTGTTCTCCAAAACGGTTCTACAACTCACCTGGTGGCCACTGTTTAGGTGAGTTCCGGTTACATTCTGGAGAATCATAGGCGTAATCGAGCTGTTTCGGATTGCTAATTATATCTTAGCGTTATTAATGTTGGTGCTGTTCTTCATGGATGAACAGGTTAGTTATCGTCCTCTGAAGGAGACCCGACAACTTTGCTACCCCGCCTTCGTCTTCGCACCGCTTTTGTGTGCACCTTTATTCCTAGCATTGTACGATTCTGGATTATAAGTATTTCCTATTCGGCATTAGAGGGGGCATAATCTCACGAGTTTGCTTTTTGGCCCTCCCGTGAGATAGTTAGTGCACAAAAATAGTGAGCCAAGAGAATGTGTTCTATTAAGGGCTGGAAGGGGACGGGGAGATGGGCGGGGGGTGGGACGATCTCCTTAATTTGTGTGGAAAGTTGGAATATTGGAGCTTTACTTTGATTAAAGGGCGCAGACAAGCACCCCAGTGCGCCCCACTTCCAATTACAGTAACGCCTCTTATTCTTAGGGTCTGTGAAGAGTACGGTATTACCCAGAGCCAGGTTACTGTAACAACTGGGTTGTCAGAGACGATGTCACGTCAGATAAACAGGGTCTCCCTGACTTTCAGCGCCTTGGTCTACATATCTAAAATAGTTCCCTTTTTCGTACACAAGGTGGCAGGAATGGGGAATAGGTGGGGGTGGGGGGGGGGGGGGTGGAAAAGAACACGAGTGGCAACAGGTAGACCTCGACGTTTCGCTCATTGGATGTGCTACCAGTCCTGATAAAAGCAGTTTTCAAACTCCTTCAGCCCTTAAACCGAGAGTCTTGCTGTTCAGATCACCTGGCGAGAAGCCTTGTCGTTGTTCATCATCTATCTGGTCTACTGCACAGTGATGAAATTCAACGTGCGACTGGAAGAGTGGGTGAAGGTGTCGCTGCTTGGCGAGAAGCTCGATGTGGACGAACCGGAACAAACCACACTTAACGAGCACATAATCGCTCTAAACGGCAATAATGTGAGTTGGATGAGATCATTTAAGGGGTTTAAGGGGCTTTTCTGGTTTTAGCTTACATGCGTCACACGGTTTGGTTCCACTATTTTATTTGGGCAAAGGTTGTGGCAGTATTCCCCGTGCCCTCTGTCCAAGATCGGCTGCCCCGTTCGGCCGATTCCGAAGTTTTCACGATCCCAAGAGTTCTCAACATCATTTCGGTTTGGGGACCTTTCAGGCACCCCTCAAGTTCGGGATAAGTTCACGTGGATAAATCCATTTTGAGAATAGAACAGTGTAGCAGACTATTAACGCAGATGTCCTGTTCTCCGGCTCGAAGGAGCGCGACAAGGGTGCTGATATTCCAAGGCCGTTTCAACCGCTTCCATTTTTCCTCGACGGGCGGGTATCTACGCCCTCTCATTCAGTATGCTATCTCACCTATCGCCTCTTCCCTCCGCGTAGTGTCTCGTCGCGTCAGCACAGCTAGGTCAGAAAAATATGTAAGCCATTAATTTTGGCGTTTTCGACGGATTCCTCCCTTTTTGCCTTTATAAGCGGGCCGCTTCGCATTCCTGCTTTTATTTTTAATGTCCCAATTTTGATCGTGGGGTGTGTCCTTGGGTTGGAGTACGGTACTTTACTATTGTACCGTACTCCAACCTACTTTCCAGTTCTTTTGTCGAAGATTAGCCTTTCCTCCCTCTTTTTTTCAGAAAAAATGTCACTAGTTCTAGTTTCAGAACATGACCGTCGATTACAAGGACCCTGAAGATGGTATGGTAATCGGTGAAAGGAGCATGTCGCTAACACGCAGGTAGGACTTTTGCTTGCGGGCCGACTGAAAATCACTCCATGCGTGTTTCAGGCGATCTTCAATACCTATACTGCACTCAGGAACGATGTTCCGAACCGGAATTATGCAGTTGATGCATCAAACACTCGACGAGGTGCCCGAAGGTTCGAGTTTTACTTGCATTCAACTAGGCTTTTCAGGAGGCATCGAGGGTCATGGACTTAGCTGGGCTTGGGGTCATGCGCCACATTCACATGGAAAATGTTCATACCAGGACGGCATAGGGCTTCCTGATTACCGTATACCTTATTTTAATAATTTGGCGAAGGCCACGTAAATAGAAGGCATTTATTTCCCTGACGAAGCCAACAGCGATTTTCCATGCTTCCTTGCGTATAGAACCGTGGGAATTGAAGAACAAAAAGAAAATTAGAACTTCTGAGAGCAGAGCATACCCAAAATCTGATAACCCGACCGTCAGGCTTTTGCCTGCGAGAGCTTGAGGTATACTAGCTCACTGGCCTGCTAGAGCTTGAGCTAGTATGACTAGTATAGCTCAAGCTCTCGCAGGCTAGCGAGCTCTCGAAGGCTCTTGAGCTAGGTTCCGACCCTTAAGATTAGATCGCCTAACTCGAAGGGAGCTTACCTTACTGTAGCCCTACCGTCAGACATATGTTGGGCTCATGCCCAGTTGAGGAGAAACAGCGTCAGCGTTCCGCACTTACTCCCATGAGACTCCTCGTGTCCATCAAAATGACAGCAGCACTGAACAGATTTTCGTCGGAATCACGCAGATAAATGGCTGAATTTCAGGAGGAAGTGAAGAAGACTCAACTCGACGTTCAGCGTCGACACCGTCACCAACGCCTATGCCGGTCAGTTTACCGTACTCTATCAGGGAAGGCAACCAAGCTGGCAAGATAGCAGTTCATCTGTTCTCACAGGGGTCGCCAGGTCGCTAGCCAAGGCCAATTTCAACGTGGCCTAAGAAATAAAAAATTTGTTGCCCAATTGATCACGACAATAAGAATCGCCGCACATTCGGAAACTTCTATTCGAAATTATACGGCCGTTTCAACTTGCTCGCAGTGACTTCAGCAGGGAAGAGGCAGCTAAGGCAACGCGAGTGAGAGAGAGAGAGTCGGAGATTCTGCCTGTATGTATGCGCATGTTTTTGTCCTTCCTGACATGTATAGTTCAGAACCTTCGCTTCAAAGGCAAGATTCGGGATAAAATAGGTGTGGAAAAGCGTTCAGTTATGAAGCTATAGGTGGGAGGTGGTCTGTAAAAGAGAAGGAAAGCAAACGAAACCACCGATTACGCCCCGTACAGAGACCTCCCCTATTTCAGCTCGAGGATGTGGAGTGAGTGATTCTGAATTGCAAAAGATTATGGAACACATGCTGTGGTTTGATGTTGCCGTCCATAACCATCACTACTTAACTATTTTTAAATAACCATATAACTTTTGTTCCACACCTCGGAGAACTTCCTATCTTTGCTTTTGATGAAATCGAATTTGATTTTTAGTATTGATCAGGAATAAGAAATCCAGCTCACCGATTTGATCTTTCGGACCATACCGATCACTTGGTCCGGTGATCAAATCCAGATCGTACAATACCGCCCCTAATTTCTGGTAAATCGACAGATTTCAGCGCACTAGTCCGTCGCAATCCGTCGCTTCGCCATAACTGCTGTAAAAATGGTTTAAATGATTTGAGTTTGGAACCATTAGATAGCAATTGTCAAGGCGAATCCAATGGTCTAGTTCGTTTCGGCTTTCCTTCGAATTTTTAGCCTTATTTTTGCAAAATTCGGAGTTTGAGTCTCTTGCTTGCCAATAGCAATTTGACTAAAGAATCAGCCACTTCCAACTGATCCCTCCCCCCCCCTCCCATTCACTGTGTAGACGAATGTCGTCATTCAAACCCACTACCGCATTCAATAGAGGTGGAGTGCTGGCGCAAGTGAACATCACTTGCCAACGTTTTATATAATTTATCTTTTGAGAGTTCGATTCCTCCTTAAAGGAGGATTTTACGATTAGAATGGAGGTCGAGGAAGAAGTAATTCACCTAGTTGAGTAACCCACGGACCTCCTGAGGGTGCGAACTGATGCGCAATTCGCATCGAAAAATTTGACCTCGGCGACCTATTATGCCTCAAAGTTGGCGGGTCTGGCGATCTCCGCCCACCGACCAGCTGATCACTCGCCGCAGATCTATACGTGGGATTGATTAGATAGCAGAGAGAGCGTGATGTTGAGGAGGGCACAGCGATAAGAGTCGCATCAATGCGCAAATCAGCGGGGAAGGAAGGGGTCCCATTTCTCGGGTTCTGGGCCGTTTCTCATGGTTCTTCCTTCTTTCGTGTACCAATCACCATCCCTGAGTTAATTTGAAATGGGTTGCCTTCCCGGCGTGAATTCGTCCTTTAATCTTCGTATAGTGGTTACAATGCAGCATTGTGGTGCAAGAGGGTGAGCAGGCAGCTGAATCGGGAAGCCTCTTCAAAGTCGTTCAGTTGACGAGGCTAAGCGTCATGCGTCAGGTCTTCTTTAGCGCTCTATGGGAAGAGATTATAGGCGTCCGTAAAGACAAACATAAAATTGGCACGTCAAAAACTCCTTTCACGAGCGTTCCTCCACCCGCCGAGCATCCTAGGGATCATCGGATTTGGTAAATTTTTAATACTACATATCGCTTCTACAAAAATAGGAAAACGATCTCTTGAAAAGAACCTGTGCAGGACCATCAAATGCCTCAAAATGGGCAACATATAGTATCTTTTCGGACCAATCAAACTGCTCCTTTTCGAAGTGGAGTCACAATTGCCGTCACGGACTGATGGCGTTCGGATCTCAATTGAGGCATTGTTAAGTTAACTAAGCTGTTGCTGCAGCTGCTTGCCAGCCGCAAGCTCAGCTGTTTTGCCTTTCAGAAGTCGCTGCTTGAAGAGGAAGAGGATCAGCCGCTGAATATGGAATGGCCAGACAAATTCACCAAACAGATCACTTATATCTGTCTGGCACCCGTGCTCATCCCCATGTGGGTCACCATTCCGGATGTTCGCCGAGAGGTACGTCAATTGCAGGGCACACGAGCTTTTCAATAATTCGTTTATAATATTCGTTTACTAAACCGTAGTTATTTACATACTTGATCATTTCTCTCTCTCTTCCTCTAACTCTCTCTCATTCCTTTCTTTTTTCTCTTTCTGGGCCATTTTCATGGTTTTTCCCCATTTCTGCATCACTTACCACCTCTACATCATTTCTAAAAAAGGGCGCCTTTTCTCGATATTCGTCTCTGGAATTCAACAATGCTGTACGCTTTTTGATCAAAAACTCAACATTTCCTATTATAGGCTCCATAAAATTTGGTAGTATTTCATGGAAAGTAATTATTCTGATTGAATTATAGTAGACAACTAAAAGCTCTTCTTTTTGTAGAGCACTTGAAGAACTTCAAAATGCCCACTATAATTCAATCAGAATAATTACTTTCGGGAAATCATATAAAATCCAGTTGAAATCGTTAATAATGTTGGTTTCTTGTTGCACCAACGAAATAATGCTGCTGTAAAATTGGACGCCACCCTGTTTTTGAACGCAACTTGCATTATAATATATTCATACAATATAGCATCTGTAAAAATTGAAACTAACCTACAAAAAGATAACCATATACTTGGATTATACGAAGTTATACGATCCACCGCGAGACATCATCCAAATTTGTGAGGCGGATAGCTAACATTTCAGAGTTTAGAACGTTTTTTGACCTTTGAAAACGACGATTTCGACGAAACCCCTGGCAAAACAAATAATCCACCATGAAACCTGTCGGCACACAAGGATAAATACACTATGAAATGCCAGCTTTCAAGGAAGACGGGCACGTACAGACTATCAACACTTCGTTCTTTATTTGTTGGGAAACGCCACTGTGCTAGGTTACCACCATTAACAATTTATGTAGAGCTAAAACTCTACTATTATCAAAGTGCCTGGGACAATTAGTATAAGTTCCAGCGTCGAACTTCTGGACAGTCATTTACTCTTTGTCAGATTTCCAATAGCACACCCCCCCCCGCTAGCTTTGATTTCATTCAGAAACGCCGTGCAGTGCGGAGGATTATGAAGGGGTTCCCCTGCGAAAGGAATTCAGTAAATTCCTCGGTACTGAAGAAGGTTCCACGATGAGGTCGGAGGTCAAAGATGGGGGAACTGGAAACTTACCTCATAAACACAGCGGTCACCCAAAGGGTGTGGACAGACACGTAATTTGCATCGAATGATATGCTCCCTGCAACCTAACATGGCCATTCCCGCGGCGCTATCGGCGTGATACGCCCACCGATTAGCTAACCACTAGCCGCAGTTCTCTAGCTGTTTAGTGGAGAGCGTTGCGTTGAAGAGAACAGACCGATAATATCGCAAACAACAAGCGAGGGAATGCATGTCGAGATCAGGCCGTTCTTTTAAGGTTTTTTCTCATATCGCGCCATACTGGCCACTCATTACTCATGGTTGTTTCGATTTGTGAATCTTATCACAATAACTTCAAAGACTAACACCAATTCATGCGTCAGTGCCAGCAGTGTTGACGTCACGTCGATAAGCTACTCCTTTTTGGAGCAGTCTTCCTCCTCAAGCATGGGCCGATCTATCCTTCCTTAGGCTGGGAATAAAAATCCCTCTAATTAATTTGCCTTTCCAACACAGATCGCTCTGAGGAACAGCATATTTGTAATGTATATGTGTGCAAAAGCAAACGAGTGCGGAAAGTAAGGGTATTATGTCTTCGGAGACTGATGAATTCAAAGGACTCTTTTGTTCCCCTAGCATGGGGAAGGGTAGGATACGGCACCATAAGGAAGAGCTCTAGCATCAATTGACTCATCTTAGAGTAATGGGTTTCTTATGAAAATCGAGTTAGCAACTAGCAATTTTTTACATATATTCAGCTGAGAAGGCGTCCCGTTGTTCAATCACTTATTTCAGACCAGCCGTAAATGGTATCCGGTGACTTTCGTGAACTCAATCCTGTGGATCGCGTTCTTCTCCTACTTAATGGTCTGGTGGGCGAATACGATTGGTGAAACACTCGTCATTCCCACTGAGGTGAGCTAAGTTCTTACTGTTTGGGAAACTGCGAGCGTGGTGGAGCCTTTCAGCAAGAGATTTTTACATCTTGAACCTGTATGAGGTCCATCAACCCCAATGAGGCAACCGTATTTCTTCCAATCGGATGGAATGAGAGTGTATTTTTGGAAGGCTTTTGTAGATGTCAATTCAAAAAATTATTCATAACACATAGATAGGAAAAAAACCAGGCTGCGCCTGACTCAACTCACCTGGATCATAGAACAGCGAGGATGACCGATTGCCAAACAGCTTCGAGTTCGGCTGGCGTCAGATTGCTGCCGACCATCAGCTCATTTGAGACGCGCCACGAATCCGAGTCTCGTCTGGAATAGCTGACCTATTTCCTACATGAAAAAAAACTAGGACATCTGTCCATGTTGGCGTTGTTGCAAGCATACCCTCTATTTCAAGAAACCGGATGAGCGTCGAGTGCAGACCACACACCACAAGTGACGACGGCCTCCACAAAATGTAAATGTTTTCTGCCAATGAAATGATTAGCCTGTTGCAGTTGTATTCTATCAGTTGTCACTAATTACAACTATCATTTACCAACTATCAGCTATCACTATGAATCACTAGTTACCAGATTTACTTGGAGGCGTCGTCAATTGTGGTGTGTTGTCTGCACTCAACGCGCTTGTGGTTTCCTAAAGCAGTGGGTAAACGTGCATGTAACCAACTAGTCCACAACAAACAATGAGCTGGCAGTTCAGCACCTACGCCACGTACGCACCGGATGAAGGTCCCAAAGACCATCTCCAAAGACCATCTCAGATTCAATTCATATCTCCAAATTAAATTTCTGTCTGATTAACCCCGTCAAAAGATCTCTGTGACTACAAAATATAGAAAATTTCCAACAATCCCAATCCCTAAAAAACCATCCTAAAAAAGGCACAAACTCATAGAAATGTGTATTTTAGGTGATTGGATTAACCATCTTAGCGGCCGGTACAAGCATTCCAGATCTGATCACAAGGTATTTTCTGAAATTTACAGGCCGTTGCAAAAAATTGCTGTAATTCGTCATCTACAAAAAGTGTTCGTTTCAGTGTGATCGTCGCTCGAAAAGGACTTGGCGATATGGCCGTGTCGAGTTCGGTCGGCAGCAATATCTTCGACGTGTGCGTGGGGTGAGTCCAGTACCTTCCACCCAAGAATCTGTTCAGATCTTACTCTTTCATGTTGTTTTAGTCTACCCATCCCATGGCTGTTGTA
>MU895150.1:0-17167 GCA_036418205.1 Ostertagia ostertagi
TCTCAATATCAATCGGGTACGCCATGTACACGGCTTCTCTTCTATGTCCCAGAGGCGATTGGCAGCTCGAACGTCTAGTGTGGCTACAGGTGGGGAATTCACTTCATAGTTTCTAGCTTTCTTCTATTGAACACAACACGAGGTTGATAAACAAGCTTTATGGGCTAACGTTTCGGCGGGGTCGCCTTCGTCAGAGCCTGCAAAAGCCTAATCAGTTTATGACAACCCGACCAAATGTCGCCGCCACCTTATAGAAGTTCAAAATCAACCCAAAACATCGCTAGCCCCAAGAAGGATCACTTACCGCAATTCAGTCCGGCTTCTTTAGCTTAGTCTGACACTATCTGTTCGAGTTGTCAATTATGGAAACGTGAAAGACCTGTTCAAATGCCGAGCCCGGAAGGGTTGGGTGGGGCATTTTGCCATCACATTCTCATCCACGCAGGACCGAGAAAGTTTATCGGTGCTGCTATATCCACATTAGCGCGGCTTCAACCGTTTTTTAGGAACCGGTGTAACCAAAACATTTTCTTGAGCGGTTGGGTAGCTTTCGATTTCCCTGACGGCCTAGTATGCTTGCGCAGACCCAAAATTCTTTTGTGAACAGGTGTTCGCAAAAAAATGGGTCAAGTTCGAACGGGGAACGTCTGAACTCCCTTTCGGAGAGATAAACGGACTAGATAGGAAGGGCAATTTTTCAAACAGAAGTCTCTCAATTCCTATCTTCACTCGGTTTGAGGGCAGCTACGCCCTCTTGAGAGCGTGGGTTACCCAAACAGTATGAAATGATTCTAGTAAGGTATTGGAGGCAGCTCCTGCCGCTAACAGGATCACAATATCGAAAAGTGCCAAACTCGGTGAAAAGGAAGCTCTCCAAGTGCGACCCTTCTCCTTTTCTTCAATAACACCCACGATTTGGCTCTAGCGCTATCCTCCTCTCTAAGCTGATCTTGCTTTCGACTCTTATGCGCTCTTCCGGAAATCCCAAAAAACGCTCTTAGGATGGGGTATGCAGGACGACGAGGATTTCAATGAAATAATAAGTGAGAATTTCTGATTCGAAAATTATGTTAACACCACCCACTTAGGAGCCGCCATTCCTTATCACTGACTCCTTCAACATAACCGTCTCCCATGAGGTTTTTTTTACAAAAATTCCTCTACGCGACCCTCGATGCTTGCACCAATTGGATTCCGTCCAAGAAAATGCTTTTTTCCTCCATTGACACCGCCTTATAGCATATAGTTGTGTGAAGAAAAGAATTAGCTGGCTAGTCAAACATTAGCGCGATCTTCTTGTGTAGCTTTTATGAGTTTCCCAGCCTTCAAAGATCTTCTTTATATTCCGCTCTCGTTTCTTTTGCTGGACTAGATTTCAGTGCGTAGCGTATCGCGAATAATCAGAACTACTTGAAACAAAAGATGAAAAAAAAGAAAAAAAGAAAAAAAAAATATGTGATGCGAGACCTATGAACTATGACCAGGCCTATTTTTCAAGCGGGGGCGGGAGTTCGCGCGCTTTTTAAGTTTGCGTGCTTTACCTTAGCAGCGCACAGAATAGCGCAAATATGGATTAGCGTTATCTGTCGTTGCTACTATACACGATCAAAGTTCCAGTCCCAGCCATTTTCACCTAGCAAGCAACCCACCCAATCTGGCGTCACTTAGGGTATTTGGAAGGGGTTCGGGGTGGAGGTATCGTGTGGCCACCTTCTCCAAGGGGGTTTTCTGTTTCGAAACTCGTTCCAACGTGAGAACTGATGCAGCTTACATTCGCCTAGGACTGGTGAATGGTATCAGTCTTAACGATGAGGGACAAACCGTGGTTAGTCGCAGAGCTCTCTCGGGAGTCAACGGCAATGCAAATTACGCATATGGAGGCTATCGCGACTTCTAATGGACATGGAGTGCATGGCGCACTTCGCGCAGAGATTGAGCGCCCAGCAGTCCTCATTTCAATACACAGTGACAAATGTAAAACTGGAAAGAAAAAAGAGAACTTTAAAGGTAGCTAAACGTCCAATTCAAAAAAGAAGGATGCATGGGCATAGCATGTACAAACGAATTGAGCAAATATACGACTGCGAAAAGAAAAGGACAGCCGAAAAAATGAGCACTTGAAGCTTGTGACCGATGGCGAAGTGGGCAGTGTGTCGTTGTGGCACATGTCAAACATCGGTTCACTCCCGCTCAGACACGTACGCTCATGCTTTCCACTAGGTAATCGGTCCTATCACGATAGTGACTTATCAGTTATTTGGTGGCTTAGCTTTGACACCTAGCTACCGCTTAAAGACATATTCTCTGGCAGGTAAGGGGTCCAGATACGGTACGATGTGCAGGCCAAGTAGAAGCCAAATACTTATCCAAACCGCTTTATCACTCTTCACTTCATTATATAAACCAGAAGTTTGGTGTGTCGGTTTGTTTGTGTGTATATGCACGTCTGTCTGTCCGTCCGCAAAATGAAGTGAGTGATAAGGCGGCCAATGGAGTAAACAGGCCGCTAACAAATCTGGGTAGCTCGCAGGGCTTGCCCTATCACTGTTTTGCAATGGCATCGTTGTGATAACAGAACAGTGGCTATATAAACACCTACTTAGCACTCTCTTGGTTATTCACACTGTGCTACAATGGCGGTAGAGCAGTGGAGAGAGGAGAGAAGGTGGAGGAAATCTTTTCACATTGGAAGGCGTCAAAATTACGCAGTGAAGGGAGTCGCCGGTGGCCTGCGGGGGTCAATTGGCTGCTCAAATAAAAGGACGGTAATGAACGGTCCAATCGCACAAAATCGCTTCATGCTAGCCCAAAAATTGTTACGAATTTTTCACCAAGCCACACCGGAGTGCGCTAACAGTAGGGAAATAGAAAACGATAAGATGATCCCAAACGAACGTGCCGTTCAACTTGCTGCTGTGTATGAGGTTGTCCGCCAAGTAGTGTCGCTTTTTTGAATAGAGACTTTTGTATGGTGAAGTATTTGAATCACGGGCGTGCAAAATGGGAGGTGCAATAGACGAAAATCAACCAGACCGGCAACTAGCTCAAACCCTATGTTCCTGTAGAAGGAAACAATCCGTGATGTCCCTCAAACGTAGTGGTCTAGACCCATTCCACTACTAGACTGTCCATCAAGTCAAAAAGTTCCATTTTAAAAAGTTTTCCAGCCAGAACTCGATAGTTATCTCGTTAAAGCTTCACCGGAACGTTTTTACACTCGGAACTTTGAAACTGAAAGACTGCTCAGTATTCACACGTTACTACGGTACCCTTCCCTTCAAAAAGCGAGAAAGTGTCGGGTGCAGACCATGCACCACAAGTGACGACGGCCTCCACAAAATATTAATGTTTTCTGCCAATGAAAATGATTAGCCTGTTGCAGTTGTATTCTATCGCCACTTCCGCCCTTGCACTAATTACAACTATCATTTACCAGAAATCAGCTATCACTATGAACAACTTCTAACCAGATTTACTTGGAGGCCGTCGTCAGTTATGGTGTTTGGTCTGTACCCGACACTTTCTCGCCTTTTGAAGAGGAGGTTACGAGGCACATCGCTGATTTTTCTGCATTTTGAAGAATGAAATTTTTCGAAATATTTTGGTCTTCTTTGGCTGGGCACCTTATTACGCTAGCCTACATTTGTACCGAAATCAGGCCAAGAAAAAGCCAAACCATAAATTGAATGGAGCCGAAGAAGCGTCCTCAAATGTTCCATGGAACTATGTTATGACTTGGATTTTAGGTGAACAGCCCTCGGCTTAAAAAAACTTACTAGAGTAGCCGACGTCGGAAAAATGAAATTTAAACAAAGTCGACACGAAGTCCGTTAGGCTCGATATTGGAATGGTAAGGAGAGGTTGTGGCTAAGTTTGGTGGACATTACGGATTGATTTGTTACGGACGAACACAGAGTTTGAGTTAGCTGCCGGTTTGGCTACTTTTTATCTACTGAACTGCCCAATTTGCAAGCCTGTAACTCAGTCAGTTTAGAATAAGCATAAACTGTATACTATAAGAACGTACATCTCTCTTTCAACAGCACATAAGATTATAAGAAAATCTGAGATATTTCAGAGAATTTTTATCTGAAAAAAGACAGTATTTGGCGGAAAGCCTGACAGATGGATCAACTGCTTTCAAGAGCGCAGCAACATTGACGAATGAAAAAAAAACAGATAAATAACTAAATAATAAAGTGTACGAAATCGTCAATTTGCCAGTGGATGCTACGAACGTTATCTGATTGAAGGAAGTGCCCATTTCGGCCATTGTCAAGTGTTTGCCGACTCATTAATCGCTCCTCGGCCATAAATGGTCACTTTTGACCGAATGGCCAGCCATTTCGGAAACCATTAGCCAGAAACACAGGGAAATTTCAAAAGAAATATGCCCCAAATCGGAGTGACTTGTTGTTTTCTAATAGCTTATCCATTAAGGTAGGGAATGATTGGAACCGTATCGCCTGATCCAGGAATGTCGCTGGTATTGAACTCCAACAAAAACCACGGATATCATGAGAAATGTGCGATAGCCGATGCAAACATGCGGAGTTTTTGTCCTGCCAACAAGCCTCCCTTGACAGAATCAGTCCTAGGCCAAGGAGCGCTTGGTTGGACAGATCTAGATCTGGCCTGCTTGTGCAAACAGAGTCCCTGATCTTTCAGCGCCACAACATATCTTATTACTTCATTCGTATGAATAAGGCATTTGTAAAATAAAAAAAGGATAAAGCATTTGCCGTTGATCAATCCCTTTTTGGGATGCGGCACGCATTCTACTTCCATTTGTACATTCGTAGTGGCGTTTGAATGCGATGTGGCCTATACAATGACTTGCGGGGGCCAGCCGATGTTCAAGTCAGTGTTTTTATCCTCCCAGACAAGTCTGGTACCAATTAACCGACCCCGGAGGGATGGAAGGCTTGGTTGGGCCGGGCGACTCACGACCCAGGATTTGATCCCGGGACCGCTCGCGTGGTAAGCGCGCCACTTGTCACTACACCACTTCCGCCCATGCCAATAATTAAAGGGAAATATACCGAGGAAGAGCGCGATTTTTTGTGAAACGATTTGGAAGCGGAAAATGACTGCATGTTCTAGCCCCTTCCCGTTATGGATTCACTCGTCTAAAACTCGTACAACTAGCACCCATTTGGTTATTCATTCGAAAAGGCCTACAACTACAACTGAATCTCTGCCGTGGCTCAAAAAACTTACAAAAGAGAGACCTCAAATTTGCAGCGTTGTGTTTTCAAGCGTACCTCTCGCTTGCATACGCTTTATTTTTTCGCAGTAGAGTGAAGAGAGTTGACGCATGTCAAAGCTCACGCAGATCAGGAATTAGCAGAGACAATCGACAACGTACATTTGCTTGCTACTAACGTCCTCCTCACATGTGTGTTTGTTTTGCATAGATATAGACCGCTAAAGATGGCGCATTCGAATGTAGAACATCCTCGGTGAAAATGACGAAAAACGGATTACGCGAGAATAGTGATCGGATGGACGAGGAGCTGGTCGCCCCACACACAATACTAATGACCAGATGATCGCCTCACTGTCTCACTCATAAATCTCGAACTGACGTCGCAGGAAATTTATGGAGAAGACAGATAAAAAAAAAGGCTCATCTTGTTGGATATTCACGTGATCTTTGTCTCTAGCGTATCACGAAGGTCTTTCGTCACTCCGGTTAATGCTTCTAGATTCGCTTCTTTTTCCGTACTTTCCTATTTGATTCAGTTCAAGATTGTATGAAGGTGAGCGAATGAGCGAATCATCTTGTATTCGTGCAACTTGTTTGACAGCTCGACGATCCACGAAATTGATCCTTGTGAAACCGTTGCAGCATGCCATTCGTCGACGTATGGCGGTAGACTCGGCACTGCGGTGCCTGATTCTACACACTGTCCGCCACCTACCCCTCTACCATCCACCAGGGCCGTTCCACAAAAAGTTTGAGGAAGTTAAGACAAAATTTTAGCCCTATTCGGGACTCGAAAACGCACCTCTCGCTTAGCGGGAAAATGCGATACAAGTTACGCTATTGGCCACCGTCTCGCTCACATAGAGCGGTCCATTTCTGCACAGCCGTCACAGTTCTCGCATGTCGAACTTCTCTGCTGCAAGCTGAATCAACCCAACGTAACCGCGACGTTGAGAATCGGGTACCCCCAGGAGGCCCGTCGCGCGGCAAGAAGGCCGAGTCAGCGGACGAGTTGCGCGCGTATTAGGGAAATCGCGTCAAGTTAAATAGAATGTCCCATTGCACGTCCTTCATCGCACATCACGCGCCGCGACTCGTCCGCCGACTCGGCCAACCTTCGAATGCTTTCAATACTAAAACATATGCGTGAAACAGAGAGAGTAGGTGGAGCAGCTGGTGGGGGGGGGGGTACACAAAAATCTCCTACAAAAAGGCAGGGAAGAAGTTTACGAAATCCCATTGAATCCCGCGAAAGTTCGCTTTCTCTTCACATTTCTTCGAGGATTATAATATTTAATATTTATTTATAACACTTTATAATTATTTATAATATTATTCACTCATACTATCCATACCAGTGAGTGCAGCCCCTTGTCGAAAATCGTAGGAATCAGATCCCTTATTTGGAAATAAAAAACTTAGGTACTGCCCAAACAGGCGAAGGAATGACCTCTGCGTCAGCCGAATACCACGTTCAACATGCAACGGGGCAGAGAACCGGAGGTACTTGTGAAGTCCTTCATGCTACCACGGCAGCAGCCAATTCCTCAAGGCGTCACTCAGAAGATGAGCCCATATGTCCAAGAATGGACATTGCATGGATACAAACTGGACAGCAGTGAAAGAGACATGAAACATGCTGCTTGTAGAAAGCGATCATCGGTCTGCTAGAGGAAGACGAATCACCATGGACCGCCGCTTTACAGGTCTGATGTGCTTGTGTTTTATGGGGGGCCATTACCCACCGTGCCGAACACAGGTACGGCCTGCAAAGCTTGCGAATAAGACAGCATTTATGAAGATGGATGGCATCACATTCACTACAGGAGTCTCAATCATACGACCAAATAGATTGCAACTAGCTATGGCGCCTTGCCAAAAACCAGCTTATTTGGGGGGAGGCAGTGGTGGGCAGACTGAATAGTCATTTACACATTACTATTATGCTGCGAAGGGAGCCTGTTACTCAAGATTACGCTCTCAAGCTCCAGACTTCTGGTAAAGGTGGAAAGCAAGCCCAAAGAGGGTCCAAATTAAAACTGTTGCATCCGCTCCTGTGAATCGTTACTTGAAGGTTGCAGATAAATTTTGGTGCTCACTTATATCAAGAATGAGGCGAATATCGGCAACATTTTCTCTCGATCATTCCGCCAATATCACCTCACCTTTCGTGCAGACCTTCATAGACTATGAAAGCAGTCGATTCTGTGGTGCAGCGCCTTGGATGGAGCCAGAAGGTCTGAGAGGTTATGTATGAACCCGCTATGGGGAAGCTATTCTTGTTGCAACTATGATATATGCTACTTTCACTGACGGGATGATAAAATGAATAAAGGATAACGTCTTCGGTACTAATTGATCCCATTTTGGTATGCGCCACGCGTACCAATTAGCAGAGGGGCCCTAGAGCTGTAAAGGTCACTTTGGTTGCAAGAGGAGTTTGATCCCAAATAAGAGACTTGAAGGGATCGGGAGGCTCGGTATAACTCGGGAAAAGTGTGCTTTGATCACAATAGCTAAAAATAAATGGTAGAAAATTACTACAGTCTAGATGGCTGATCAAAGCAATCATTAACACCCAGTATTTCAGACAGAGCTCCTAAAGTCCTGGAGAAGGGAGGAGAAATTCTTTCTGACCTGATGACGCTCGTACATATTTATGTGCACACGGTTATTCCTTTAATTAGGTCTTGAACTATCTTTGTCTTTACCCTGAATCAGGTGACATTTCCTAAATTTGATCTAGACGTTTCCACCCTACTATAAGGCCTACAATATGAAATTCCGAGAGACCCACTTTCAAACCAAAAACTGAAGTTTAATCCGCATCTTAGTCTCTCCTCACCCAATAATATATATAATAATAATAGGCCTAATGAAAATCACAATAATACTACGAAAAATGACAATAATAATAATAACAATAATAATAAGAATATTAGTAAGAATAATAATAATGTAAACAATTCAAAAATCAAATAATAACACGAATAAAAAGGATGTATGTGAATAAAATTGGCCTACACAATTCCACACACTATTGTGTCGTTCTATAAATCTGAAGTGATGGAGATGAATAGTTATGCTTCTGGACAACCGCTAGGCGTTCCTATGGGGATTAGCCAACAGATGGAAGCCACCTGTACAGATCATGGCTGCATCAAAAGGGCATTCGCCCATCCCGTAGGAACCTAGCAAGCATAAAAACAATCAAGAGAATCCTTGGAGTGAAATAACACAGGGTTGTCTAACTGCCCCTTTCAAACCTAGAAAAAGTTCTCCTAGGCATTTCAAAGATGCTGTAGTAAACTGGGGAGCTGAAAACCAAAACCAAACAAATCTAGAGAATATTTGCACTGAAGACAAAGTTGTCAGACTGCCTCTTGAACGCTCATAGAAAGTAGGCATTCCAGTAGTGCTGTAGTAAAGTTAACGAGCTCAAAACCTCCACTAATCCTTGGTTTATGAGTGTCATTATGAGTGCCACCAAGGCGTGGTGAATTGTTACAGTTACCGCTCAATGATCTGTCTCTAGACGTTTGTACTGAAAGCGAAGCGATATTTAGCTCATACCCACCTCATTAAGGTGCTTCGCGGTATAGTTACCCTTCTATTTTATTTTCCCACCCTGGGGATTATAAAACTAGAGCCAGCTTAGCAGATAGCATTGTAAAGCAAAGAACCGCCAAAGAATTGCCGGAAAGAGAGTGATTCAGCTGCAGCACTTCAGCTTTCATCTGAAGAGAACGCTGCAAGCATTGTTCAACCGACGAACGAGAAGCACTTCATTCCTTGCGCATCGGAACAAATGCCATGTGGCCACCTCACCATCTTCGTTTAGTACATCAAGCATGGCCCATGGCCCACTTACCACAGGATGAACGTCGGACTGTGAGGAGGTCAAAATGGTGCAACTCCAGTTCGTGGAGGAGCCACTCCACTGTGCTCTCCAATACCAAAGACAACAGTTTTCATGACACGTAATCGAGTCATTTGAAATTACTTCCGATAAGGCACGGTACAGTGTGGAAGTCCCTGTAAGTTAGCTGTCAGAGTTTCGGCTGCTGGGGTCGAGGAAGTGAGTCCTTAAGTTAGAGAATGGATATTCTTACAAACGCAAAAGTACGGTAAATAGCCAGGCGGGAGAACACATGCTATAAATCCGCCTAGCGATGGGAGCAGGATGTGGAGCGATGGCTGAGGCGCGAGTACACCGTTCTTTAACAGAGGGGTACTTGAAAAACGAATCCCTACTTAATATCTTATCCATAAGTTAAAGTCCAAAGCCTCTGAAGTATACGGGATGCGATAAAGGAGTGGGGTCTCAGAACTGAAGAAACCAGCTCAACAATATTTTTAAAACAAATAGCATTGACCGTCAGGATTACAAAATCAAATGTTCTTCTCAGCGCTGTATAAGGTGTGAGGGCTGAGCCGACCATTTATGTCTTTCCATTGGCATTCAGACACCAATAGTTGGGCTTAGGCCGTCACTTATAGGTCATGAAAACATTAGTAGGCCAACACTGAAAAACTCTGTCAATCGCTGACAAAGGTTCGGGGCGATCGCTATTGCTGTCATGCTTTAACTAGAGCTTCCTTGGCAGAGTTTGAGATCTTCTCTGGCCATGCGCCAGTGAAGTCACATAGAGGCACTAATAGGATTGACGAATTTTGCTCGGAGTTGGATCAGACGAAATATTTAACGTGGGGTTTGGACGGGCAACCACCGAGTTAGAACCAGTAGGTTAGCATACCGTTTTTTTACACCCGAAAAAAAAAAAAAAAAAAAAAAAAAAAGAATAGGTTCAATTTTGGCTAGTTTAGCTTGTCAACCTGCTGGGGTTTTACGCAGAATCGCGTTGCGAGATGTTCCATCAAGAGATGCTCGGTTTTTAATAACTAACAAGTAAGTGCTAGCGCACTGCCACAGTGATTGAGGGTGCGGGTGTCGAGTCCTGCACGGGACGAAGTTTTGCTCCAGAAACCAAGCATTTTCATGTGGATACATGCCAAACTCGTTTTTTAACACAGCTTTGTCAGTTTGTGAGCTTCAAGTGGTACCACTGGAGCGCCGGTTGATAAAGGATAAAGGATAAAAGCATTTGCCGTTGATCAATCCCTTTTTGGGATGCGGCACGCATTCTACTTCCATTTGTACATTCGTAGTGGCGTTTGAATGCGATGTGGCCTATACAATGACTTGCGGGGGCCAGCCGATGTACAAGTCAGTGTTTTTATCCTCCCAGACAAGTCTGGTACCAATTAACCGACCCCGGAGGGATGGAAGGCTTGGTTGGCCCGGGCGACTCACGACCCAGGATTTGATCCCGGACCGCTCGCGTGGTAAGCGCGCCACTTGTCACTACACCACTTCCGCCCTTAAATTAACGGTGAGGTTGGAAAATACGTAAGTTAAGGAGCTTTCCTCAGTGAATGATTCACGAATAGATGGATTCTTCGCGGGGGCGGGCGGCCTCAATCTCGGTAGTTGGGTGGTAGGACCATGTATCGATAGGATTTAAGAGCCTACATATTGCAGCGAAGTCAATAAGGAATGGCATTTTTTGAGCGGAAGTATGGAAACATAAGAATATTTTAGAGTAATTCAGATAGCCTCCGGTCTCCCGTAGCACGTTATGGCACATAACGCTGCGCATTTTGGAAGGTTTACCACTACACTTAGCCATCCATGGTGCTGAGTTCATCTCTGGTGAAGCAGAACGGGTACACGAGGCAAGCTGACAACGTGATTTATGGTTAATTCACATTATTTGATAGCTAAAAGGTTCTCTGGAAAGCTGAGTGTGTTCCCTCCTACCTCTGAGAAAACAGAGACATTTAGATCATATCCTTAAGATGCCCCCACTGGCATCATTGAGTTTACGATATGTGGTACATTGCCGGGCTTAGCAAACCACGTCGGCTTACCTTAGCGTTATGAAGACATTTTAAGCTCTAGTTATAAGCACAAGGGCTTAAAGAAAACCACAAAAATTCAGATTACAAGTCGCGAAGGTTGTGCAAGAATAGGACACACTCCTCGGATATGCGGATTTCACTGAAGCCCATTACGGACGCGTTTCTTTCTTGAGCATGGTAATCATACTGTGCGGGACGTAGCCCAACACTACTCCATTTTGAGAGTCCCCCCACCCCCTCCCCACCCTCTTCCCTAACGCATGCATGAGTCTGAGTTTGAGGTGATGAGCTTGAAAGGGCATCCTCTCGATTTCCCAGGTGCACCTGCGCCTCAAAGTTGCTCGGGAAATTCACACTGCTCGGGATGGCCATATCAGCACTAACCATAGCGCCAGATATTGTTTTTGCCTGGAGCTGATCTCGTGAATCTAGAAAAGTGGGGTACCTTATCTACCTGTTAGTTATGCGATTCATAAGTTGGCCTAGAAGTTCTCACAAGATAAGCAGATAGCTGCTAAAAAGCTCATCCACCGGAACGTTGGCCAGTCACTGCAGCTACCGATCTCGTGCTCGTTCGAACAAATGAAGTTGCACTACTGAGGGCTAGATTCTACCGGTTCAATAGATAGATAATATATGATATATGACATTTTGCATGTTTGTAAAGACAAACGGGCGCTATCGCAATATACGGGGTGTGGCATTGCATTAAAGGAAGCGTAAAACGCGTCCTTTTTTGTTGAAAACGGGATTAAGCCTTCGGCACGGGTGGTGTTACTCCAAGGTTCGTTAGCTATTTTCGTTTTCCCCAGAGCTCCTGCCCCTCCAGGGTTTGATCCGGGAGGATGCCCCGTATATTGCGATAGCGCCGAAAAATGAGAAGGAAAAAAGCAGAGAAAAGAGGAGTCCACTCCGTCAGAGATGACCCGAATGACATCAAAGTTACTGACTTTGATATGAGCCCCTCCTATACGAAGGAGTGGCTCACTACGGCGGTAATCAAAAATTCCTTTCGGAGCACAAATCAAGTGGATCGAATCAAAGAACTAACCGATGCGCGCGGCGTATTGGATTAGGAAATGAAGGAGAAAGCGGAGGAGATTTCGGCGGCGGCAATGGACAAGGGAGGATCGGCAGCAGAGGTCCGCGGTGAGCAAGAGCCTTGAGTGGTGGGATCATAACACGATGTGGCATAGCAAAGGGAATCGAATGGATCGTTCTATTAGAATGGAAATGAGCACATTTGACCCAAAATGCACACATTTCAAGGAAAGTTCCAATGGAAGAATCTGAATGGCTTGAATGTATAAATTCTTGAAAATTTTAAAAGCTTCCTACTTTTGAAATTTTCAACAATTCCATGTTGCAAATATTTCAGTAAAGTTTTAAGAACTGTTCTAGCTAGTAAATCTTATTAGAGATGCGCCATGCACTCTGCTTTCGTCCAAAATTGTAAAGACACGTTTGTTGTGTAGATGGGGACTCATAAAAGACAACCGATTTTTTCTTGAATTTTTAACAATTGTGCTAAACCAGATCCAATGAGCCAAGGGTGGAAAGGTCGGTTTTCTTGGAAAATCCGATCGCAACGGTCTTTCAAGTGGTAGAAGGCGCCCCTGACCACTACGCTTAGTCCGCCTCGTCAAATAATCTCTACAACGGCAACTGAGATATGGTGAATTCTAATCGGATTTTTTTGCGAAATGTTCCCTTTAAGGCCAGAAAGTGTAAAGGCAGGGCTCTAGACGAGCCACAGGAGTCCAATTGGAAGTAGCTTGGGCAGCAGCGAGCAGCGCTTGGAGACCTCACTTCGACATTGAGGTCTCTGGTTCCACTCCCTGCTCAGAACCAAAATAATCCTCTTTTCTTACGAGCTGCAGCGACAAAAAACAGGTATTTCTATGGAAAGAGTAACGCTGATTTTCAGCATCACTTGTTTCCTTCTTCCCTTCCTGAACACCATGTTTGTCATATATGTTTTGATCGAGTAAATAAGATTCTGCAGAGCTTGCCCCGCGGTGCCCATTGGAGCAGGTGGCGCCTATTATTGAATAAAATGTCACTGACTTGCGTCGGCCAGCAGATGAAAACGAATCGTCGTGCCATTGAAAAGCTTTTCCATCCTAATCTCCTTCACCTGTCCATCTCATCCCTCTTACACTCTTTAAGAACTCTTTGGTTACCCACCTGTCACCAAAGGCCCAGACTCGATTACCTTACGTTTACCTGCACACCCAGATCTAATCAAGACCATAAACTTCAAACTTCAACTTCACGGTATTCACCCAAGCAACATTAGCCTAAGGCTTCGCGCACTTATCACACTAACCTCAGTTTTCATTACAGTGTTGAAAAATGAGATTTTAGTAGGAACAGCTGCCGAAATTCGGAATGTGGCTTTCTCTAACCTTTGGCGAATGCTTCATTCGGAGCTATCGCAAAATACGGCGGCATTGGAGAGGCAATGCAGCTGAAACCGCGTTAAAGCATCTTCCTTTTCGTAAAAAGGAGTAGGCTCTAGGAGGGATAGAGGAGGCTCCAGAGAGTGAAATCGTCTTTCTTTTCCCTTCAATCTCTTGCTTTTTCTAGTTTAAGCCTAAAGATTGCCCCCCGTATCTTGCGTTAGCGCCCTTTAGCGTTAAATTTTTCCTTCATGGCATGAGTTTCTATGGAGAGGCTTCAACTGGGAAATGAAATGGAAAGCAGATGAAAAGGAGCAGCCGACCATGGATAGCGGGAGCAAACCACGAGTTTCATTGAGGTGAATATTGAAATCGAAGGGGAACTCAAAAAATAAAAACTAAAAAAACAAAAAAATAAAGCCTATAAACCCCTCAACATTGCAGCGGCATAGAGTCAAAAATTAATTTTAGTGCATAGTTAGAGAGCATTTGACCATCAGAAAAGAATAAAAATGATGAAAACAAGCTGAAAATTTGACTGGAGGTAATTTATGCTTTATGAATAGCGCGTTTCGAAACCCAGCGTCACAGTAGCCCAATTACCAAAACTAAGTCCGGGAATGAATGGAGAAAACCGTTTAAGAAAGCGAAATGGCGGCGATAACGCCTAATCCATCACGCAGTGATGAAGAAACACAGGTAGAACATTGTAAGGATGGACTGGTGAAAGAAATTTCACTGGAACATGAAATGCGATGAAGAAAAAAACGAAGAGGAAAAAAATTCAGAAGACTAATTGAATGATGGTGACAAGACGTCGAACTGACAGTTGACTGACGCTGTCGGACAGCTTGGCCAACGACTGGATATGAGCAGTGCTGCTGATCATGACAAGCGCTATTGATGTAGCAGATCAGATTTCGCTGAGTAGCCGAATCAGTGAAGATCAAATTTCACCGCCCTACCGCAGAAAACTTGTCCTGGCAACTCGTTTTGGATCAGCACAAGTACGCCCGTTCGCGTTATAGGGTGAAATTTGCATGTGAATGAGGTGAAAACACCGTGGATTAAGTTCGCACTGGCGCATTGTCGTCAATCGCGCCCTCTGCCCTCCTCTCGCGGTCTCATCGCGTGCACAATACACGACCACCGACGGGGCGCAACGGTGGAGGTCACCTAATTCTGTAATTTTACGAGCAGATTGCTTGACTAAGTACATGAGCAGTTGTGCGGGGACCATACAAAATAAACTGGGTCAAGTTTTGTAATTGAACGGTAATTTTCTTCGAGAAAACGGTACTTTTTCCCGTGACATGTCGCCACGTTGTTCCACCGTTGCATGTCGTTCCGGAAATGTCAGAGAAATGAGCTGGAAACTTCGAAAAAACGTACAGTAACGCTTTGTTCCACTTGAGATCTTTACCTTCACTAGAGAGCCATTGGAATTTCCCAAGGTTTCTAGAATTCTCTAAAAAGCAATCATCTATAACAGGTGGAAACCGCTTTGAATTAAAGTATAATGCTATCATTTATTTATTTAATTATTATTTATTTATTTATTATTTATTTATTTACTTATTTATTTATTTATAGCGCTATTTTATTTATTTAGTTATTTGTAGCCGTATTGAGCTCTGTTTAGAAGAGCTGGCATTTATTTATCCATTTCTTGGATGCGCCACGAGTTCTACCCCTCTCATGACTGTAGTACTAGTTGCATGCGATTCGGCCAAAACAACGAATTTGCGAGCCGTGATCCAGGTGCGATCGAGCGTTTTTGTTGGGTTTATCCTAATGATCAAACGCATTCGACGTGGTTCTTTGAATTACCGATATTTTTAAGAATTGTTCCCCCCCCCCCCCCCTTTAAGGAGTGAGTGCCAAGAGGTGCATGGTGGCGTATCCCAAAAGAATCCATAAAGTGATGTGCTCGAATGATGCAGTATCGCGCCTTTGATCAAAACCTTCGGAAATTTCTGGATGCGATACTCATATATACTCTTACAACTTAATTAGCCGCCGCAATTCGTTGCACTAGCCCGAACCGCAAGCAATCATACGGCAGGTTTGATGGTAAGAGGACGCGATGGCCGCGCATCTAATGCGGAATAATTAACCAATGCCAACTTCTCTGACCGTCTTCTCCAGCTTGTATAGCATAACTTTGATTTAAGGCGTTTCTCTTTTCCCCGTTATAGATAATGCGAATATTAGATGTCCAAAATCTTGTTGAAAAAGCATCCAAAATATTTACGCTTAACCAGTTGAGACTAAACTGAAGTTAAGGAGTGACTGCGCTATTGGAAAGAGACAGTGACTTGATAAAATTAAAAACAGCGCAAAAATAGTAACTAGTCGTAAATAAAGAAAAAAGGATAAAGCATTTGCCGTTGATCAATCCCTTTTTGGGATGCGGCACGCATTCTACTTCCATTTGTACATTCGTAGTGGCGTTTGAATGCGATGTGGCCTATACAATGACTTGCGGGGGCCAGCCGATGTACAAGTCAGTGTTTTTATCCTCCCAGACAAGTCCAATACCGACCCCGGAGGGATGGAAGGCTTGGCGACTCACGACCCAGGATTTGATCCCCGGACCGCGTGGTGAGCGCGCCACTTGTCACTACACCGCTTCCGCCCTGGGTGAAATATTATTGACTGCAATTCAAGTTTTCGGAAATAATTATGCCATGTCAACTTCTAGCAGTCCATAAATGGAAGGCATTGAGACGGGCGATCAAGCAAGGGATTATCGACAACTTAACGAAAGAAGTGCTAGAATTTGCGCTATAAAAAGTGATACTTGTCCAACATGTAATCCACAGAAGCTTAAGATTTTTGGTCGTAAATCTAACCTACAAAAGCTTTCACCTCTGCATCAGGTCCTATGCTAGCTATCGGGCTCCTGAAATCGTGGTCATGCGAGCGTTGATAAGCCCTGATAAATATTCCACCGAATTTAGAGCAAAATTCGAGGGGTAGGGTTGATGAGAGTCAGAGGATCTTACTGAGCTTTGGTTGATCGATTCCAACAAAGTCTAGTTGCGCGTATTTCAAGAGGCTGAACATGTTGCGCATATTCAGCTATATCTCTGAAAAGGCCTGTTAAATTCAAGAATGGGATTTGAGATCACGTATGCAGGCAAAACTAGAATACATGTTCTCAGGCGCTGAAGTTTAATGGCGATGAAAGTGCTAAAATTTCGCTATAAAAGAGAAATCGCTTTAGCGGCAAATGGATTTCACGAGTCGTTATGACGATAATTGCGGGAAATAGGAAGCCGTCAAGTTTGGGTCATTCCGCTCGCTTGAGAAACGGAACAATGGCCTTGCAGAGTTCGGTTCCGTTGGCTCCAATCTAGAGGCAAGAATCAATGGCAAAAAATTCCCAACAGAAGCGTTCTAGAATTCACCTTCGAAAGGAAGAAAAATACCCTTTGGTTAACATTGCGAGTTTCCTACTTGACTAATCTGAACTTTATTTGGAATTAAATAAAAAAGTCAAAGCAATCCGGTCCATATACTGACCGCTGCCACTGTACAGATCTGCTCCACTGTCTCCGCACGGTTGAGAGGCGTGGCCTTTAAAATGGGCGGGGTTTGTGAGGGGAAGTAATGCATTTGACGTTTGTTA